>JAPYZS010001564.1:0-14339 GCA_030522925.1 Trissolcus japonicus | reverse complement strand
TCCACAAGGACATATCAGTATATGCCTTTTATTGGGAAACTCACTCGTACGATTGATTTATTTGTATCAAATATAGAGAAAAATATTTGAAAAAAAAAACGATCGATTAATTAATGTTCCAGTTACAAAAGCCCGATAAATTTTTACTAGGGATATTTTGAATATTCTTTTGGCAATCTTACAAAGGCATTTTCACCTTTTTTTTATGTGCCTAATATGTACTCACCCTTTAATTGAACTGATAAATACCATGGAGCTTTTTACTTACAATTCCAATCAATTTTCATCAGTAAAAAATCAAGATACGGCAGACAAATACTCTTTTTTCGCTCGACTTTAGGTTTTTTGTCTTGGGCTAATTCAAAGTTTCGATTTCCAGTAAAAGAAACCGAACGTTTCCCTTGAATGCACAAACTAACTTGCTCTCTATAATTTCCTATCTTATTAACATTAAATGCACCGCACGGTCGAGGGTAATCTATGTGCTCATATACATCTAACAAGATCCCCCGTTTCTTCTTTGTTATTTTCTCCCTGCCATTAAGGTTAAGTTACACAACGTTAGGCAAATCGTCATGTAATTGCTTGTCTTCTGACTTGACTCTCTCAAAATTTTTTCAATTAATTGTAATACTTGAAATTGTATCGTTTTGAGCTCTCTGTTTGGCTACTATATTTTTCGTGAACAAACATCTTGATACGAATTCAACTGAAGTAGATTATCCGGCAGGGTTGTAAACTTCGATTCTCGTTACAATTGGTACACAGCGTGCGGGATTTCGCAAACTCTTGAGATTATCGTCATAGCAAAGAGGCTTAAAGGACCTTGCATCCAGTTCTCAGACTGTTTTGAAACGATGAAATTCAAACTATCATGGGGATTCGTTTACGTGTAACCAGTTAATTTCACATCAAAGACTAAGTTGCACGCTCAAACACAATCAAATATTCAACGGGTATTATTTTAATCTCACGTTTTCGAATTCGAAATAATCGAAAATGATTGCGGCGAAACGCAAAGGTTACGCTTTTCGAGATAAGAAAATTGAATCCTAAGAAAGTTCAATACCAAAAGATGATGCATTGCTAGAAATGTATGCCCGGTTTATGATGTATGTGTAATTATTTTAGCACAGACAGACAGACGGTAAATCCTAAAGTTTCTCGATTATACCGTGAAAGTTTCATTGTTTAGAGGCAAGCAGTAGATCTTACGAGAAATAAGCTCTGGGAGCATTGAAATTAGGTGGTATTACATTGTGCATATATAGGCAAACGGTCGTAACTCACGATCGCGTGTTCAAGCGAGAGATAATTTTCGCACATTGGACAGAGCACCGGTGCGGCTACCACTTCGATAACCATTACCGTGCAGGGATTTCACGTTGTTCACTTTGTCTTCTTTATTGCCTATGATATTCGGACCAAAAAAGCTACAAAGTTTAACTTTTCTTATTTCACTTTTTTTAATCAGTCGGTCGATATATCAGCTTTGTGAGACCTGTAATTATTTTTTCATTACGTATACGTATTTAATAATCATTCAAATTAATACAAATAAATTTTAACTTGAAAATCTATTTATAAAATCTGGATTACGCATGAAATTATTGGGTCTTTATCACCGAGAAAAATTTCCTGTTGTAATAACAGGAATTCCTGTAAACGAAACAGGAATTTAATGCTAGTATTGTGCCAACATATTTTTATGTTGTAGTAACAAAGTGTACTATGTTCTTTAACTTCTTGTTAAATGGACATTTTTTTTCCTGTTCCAAGTACA
The DNA here is from genome assembly GCA_030522925.1 of Trissolcus japonicus. Taxonomy (NCBI): domain Eukaryota; kingdom Metazoa; phylum Arthropoda; class Insecta; order Hymenoptera; family Scelionidae; genus Trissolcus; species Trissolcus japonicus. Next base: position 12,556 of record JAPYZS010001564.1, on the reverse strand, counting down.
GGAATTTCCTGAACAAATAACAGGAATTTCCTGCTTAAATAACAGAAATTGTTTTTTGTTAAAAATGGAAAGAATTTTATGTAAAAACAGCAGAAAAAAATGTGTTCGGGCAGCACGAAAAATTAACCTAAAATTTTCTGTTATAATAACAGGCCTATTTTTCTCAGTAATCAAGACAGTTTTCAGATTTCCTGATAACGGCCATATCAAAATCCAAGCGTTATTATATGTCGTAGCCTTGGTTTCCTGGTCAAGTTCATAATGCAGTTCGATGAAATTTTCTACTATGACGGACTTGAACGGCCCGGAATTTAAAACATCTGAATCTAAAGAAATGCCGCATTTTAATTGACTCAATTTCATTCAGGGAACTATTGGGGGCGGGAAATTTTTGTGATGCACTTGAATCTGAGGTTGATTGAGGCGAACAAATAAAACGACTGGAAAGAAAATAATGAAAATCCAGTTGTTCAAATATATACGTTGAAAGATATAATAAGTATATTCGTTGCTCTCTGTCATAATATCTTCTACTTTGGCGAGCAATATTTTATCACACAAGAATAGAGGGGAAAGAAATTTGAAATTTCTCGCCGTACATACGAATTGCGTGCAATAACAACTACTTGTGAACAAATATATGGACGGGATTGCATTCTTTTCGAGCGAGTGCGCTATATCAAGCGTGTTTCTCGTCTTTGTATATATTATGCAAACCGCTCCGGAACATTAAACGTTGCAGTATCGATTGAGGCGAAATTGCGAATTCGACAGACTGAAATCTGTTTGCGGTGTCCAAAACGTGATGGCAAAAGCGCAATTCCATTGAAATTGTCGGACCATAATCCTAAATTTGCCTCTCGAACCTCATCTTTTTGACTCCACTGGGTTTTGAATTACAAGAAACTGGAAACTTTACGAATATCGTCTGATGCATTTCGGAGAAGCTTTTTGCGTTTGCACAAGTTATTTTGTGTCCCTTCGCGAGATAATGAACATTCGCAAAATCATGAAAATGAGTTTTCATGTTGTATGCAAATATTTGACGGTCGCAAATTTAGAGGCAAAGTTGGGAGTTCGAATAAATCAGGCAAAGGTTTAAAGTAGCAATCAGGTTGAATGATAATCAAGATACGAAGTTGTAATGAACAGACCACGCCGGAAAGAAAAGTCACAGCTGAGGAAAAAGCCCTTCGCCATCTGCGGCTCAATTGGTATGGCGGATGCAACTTTTGCACAATCAGCTGTTCAGTTTCTTCAGCTCTAAGATATATCGGTCAAATCTTATTAACCTGCGAATGAATTGCAAATGAATCGTCGCCACGCGAACAAGAGCTATTATTAATGATTCAAACACAAATATCGCGTGTACTCGACTACTATGTTTTGACGTTCATATTAAATTGCTTGTATTTATTTTGTTTGCATTTTCCAGTCTGATTTACACTTCATGGCGATGACAAACTGTTTCGCAAAATGTTTGCTGCATTGTTTGAACCATTTTAACACTCCAATCTTTTCAACAATTACAATCACGAAGATTTCCATTAATTTCATGCCATGAATAATTGAGAGTAATATTACGCATTTTTATTATTGTTGATTAAAAATTGATTTAAGTTTTATAAGCTAAAACACAGATTAAAATAAATGTGTACAAAGGTATGAGTGCGTCGTGCATATCATTCTTGTACAGAAGTTCGCAAATAATTTATATTAAGATTTGGTGATCTCAATAGTATAAATTAAAATGAAAAAATTGTCTACTATTGTTGTTTATTTCTATTGTATCGATAAGTTTTCATTTGATAACTATTGATGTTTGATGTAATTTAAAATTTAATATTGAGTTGAAATAATAAGATAAATTTTAATTTTTGTTGAAATTTCCACTTTTTGCTTCATTTGACGAGAATGATTATGTCAGACGAGATCCGCACTCGACGATAAACTTCATTATGAATGACAGGTTCTAATTACAATTGATTCGATCAACGTTCTCACGTATCTAAATTACAAATCCATTATTAAATTAAAGAATAAACCGTCAAAATACATCAAAGCAGCTTAGTGCTATTTAAGATTACATTTGCTTTGTAATTCTTTTTTATAAAAATATTGGAATCTATGTTTATGTGCTAATGTTTAATTTAAGATCACACATTACTCATGTTATTTTCACATTCAAGTGGATTATATTATGATACGATTCTTCGGAATTAAATCGAATAAATTTGAATGTCAATGCTTTGACCAACATATCACCAAGTGCCTTTGACATATGGCCAGAAAAAACTCTAACCACGATGAGAGATATTATCATATATATTTGACAAGTGAATTGTATACTCAAATATCCATCAATTTAGTGCTTGTAAAGTTTGTTTCATATTTTTTATCATTGATTTAAAATTTGGAAAATCATTTTTTATAATTAAAACAAAATCGTAAACTAGTTCTGGATGTATTAATTTAACATCGTCGTTATAAATGTTACTTGATAAAATTTTGCACAGATTTTTGTATAGCTATATTTTATGGTGACTGTCATAATTTCAAGTCAAGGATATATTGCAAGTCAGCAAACGTGCATTTGTGCTTTTTTCGCAAACATTCTCGAATCACATACAAACACGAAAACAACCCGAGACTAATCAACACGCCGTGAATACTACAGTGCGATGAATTTCATTTGTATACCAATTTGTACGCGAGGAAAAGAGTTATTAACGAATTTTAATGAAAATTGGCCAGCACTCACAAACGTCTAGCCATTGTGAAATTTGGAGGATTTACCTCACCGGCTGAAACATTGCTCAATCAACGAACCAAATTTCTTTTCTTTCTGAAATATATTAGAGGTTGAAGTTACACGGAATGAATTATTAGAGGTTTTAGTTGTGTGCATCTCTAAAACAAGGGAATCTGCTAAAACAAGGGTGAAGTGCAATTTGGAGAATGTGCAAACGACGAAGGCGGGTGCATGAAATATAAAGACGTACCGGGCTGCAAACCAAAGTCCGAACGCCTTGGGCCACGTAGTTCGAAAGATGCCGGTGGTCGAGTGTCCGGCAGAACCGAAACAACGTCGGAGCTACGTCTTGGCAACATTCCGATACTGTGCGCGGAATCCATTCGTTGTCTAATCATGTGAAGAGGCGGCGGCAACGCCGATTCCGTGACCGTTCCGTGACCGGAACTCAGCGCAACTCGAACCGGCAAGCCGTGAGCGGAATAAGCAGAACTCACTGCGACCTTCTCCGCGCCTTTAGGCGGACATCCACATAATAGATCTTCAGACCGTTCATTCTTACTCTACCCGTCTTTCTTGCACTCTCACACGTCCACTCAGTCCTCTTCCATTCACTCCGGCGTTTTTTTTCTTCTGCCACCTCGTTCGATTCTCAGTTTCATTTCGCAACTCGACATTTTCGCAATTACGTGAATGGCGTTTCGAGCAAGACGCACGATCTTCCATTTTTTTTGTACGTCTTCGTTAAAATGAGGATGAACTAGCGCCCTCCCCACCTCCATCCCCCCGCGAGTGACACAAAACGATGTGGAAAAACGAGTAACAGTAAAAACCAAAGTGAAATAACGAGCAATCGGAATTCAACGGAAATTCAATCAAAAGAATCGATAAACTCAAGAAATAATATCACGTGTTTTGTTATCTGCTCAGTCGGGCGTGTGTTGCTTTCCACTTTTCAATTTCGCAATGACAAAAATGATTCGCGACGGTAAACGAAGTTTTATTACAATTCATTCACGAGTATTGATTTTTTTCAGCAAGGATAAACATTGCAATTTTATTACAATATTATTCTCAACAAATATATATTTGAAGAATATCTTTTTTTCTCTTCTTTTTTACTCGGTCTGGAGTTCGAATCTATTTTCATAATGCATATTTTCCGGGATCACTAATGTGGAGACAATTTTTTTAATCTGTCTCGGCTTAATTTTTTTGCGCCGGTATCATTGTAACGAGAACGTACAAATATTATTACAAAGATCATTGCCAACTAATTGCCTCTACTATTATGTTACCCAAACATTCCAAATTCTTTTCATTTAAAACGAAAGACCCTGGTATCCAAAAAATAATAAAAACATAATTTCATTTTGTTCAATTATCTGGAGATCCGCAATGACCGAATGTGTTTTGCAAAACACACCTTACGCGCTATACAAGCTCATTATCTTGCATAACAAATTAAAATCTCATTAATTATGCAACCAACGTTTTAATTACGAATTCATTCTCCGTACAGTCCAATTCGCCGTCAGAGCACGGTAGGCCAGTTGTGAAAAAAAGCGTGTATCCCAGATGCAATTTGTTACACAATATATTAATATACCGTATGCAGTATAAACTCGGCGCTGTGCCACCGTCCGCGCAATTTATGAACTTTCAAAAATCGTCGAACAATATCATATGATCCGAGCATTTTTATCACCTTTTTGTCCGGGAGACATCTAAAATCCATTAAAATCCCGGGAAGCAGAAAAAAAGAGCAACTCGCGTCAATCATTCATCTATCAGAAGTCATGCAACCGATTGATTGATAGAAAAAAAATCAATCGATACCTGGGTGCAGTGTCGGCGAATGATGAGGCATGCCGGCAATGGACATCGGCGGACTTGCGCCCGTTGGTCCTAAGGGGTTGACGAAGCCGTGGACCGAGTTAGCGGTTATGTGAACCGGACTGTTGTGAATGGATCTGGGCCCGACCATGCCAGGAAGGGGGATTCCCCGGGTTTGAATCTCCAAGACCGCAGAGGCGGAGAGGTCCAGATCGTTGGTCTGAATATTGTTAGAGGCAGAGTGGCTGTTCTGCAAAGACAATCTTCTGGCCTGAGACATGGTCCTAACTACTGATATCCTGGTCTAAAAAATCACGAGGGAAGAAACGAGCCCACACTGATATGTCTGATTGATATGGTACGTTCGCTGCAGCATCATCTAGAAGGCGCGATTCCGCGCTGCGGAAATCAACATTGTGACTTTCATCTGGCGATTGCAATACAACGTGTCTAGAGAGCTTGGCTGCGAGCATTCAGCGTCCATTATCGCTCAACTGTTGCACTCGATTCAAAACGAGGGGGTTACTGATGAAAAAGGCCAGGGACGGTAAAATACGTTGGGGAGGGGGTGGGTCGGGATGGGCAATTTTGATTTTGAATGGAGGCGCGGCACGTGGACGTGAGTGGCGGTTCCGCGCGGTGGTGGTACGTGTGCGACAGGGAGCGGTCGAGCGAACACTGGGAGAAACGCAACGGTGTGCCGGCGACGCTACCGCCACCGTCGGCGCACCCTTCTCCGGCGGCTTCACCTCCCCCGCTGTTTTTCACCCTCCACCATTCAGCAGGCAGATTTCTCTTCGGATCGTGTATTCATCCCCCTCTGGCGCAGCAGCGACCAGGTGGATACACCAGCGAACAACCGCACATGCGGCCAAAAGACGCTTCGAGCGACAATCGCACGTACACCTGCCCCAAGTACATTGAACTCTCAAGCGAGTTTCTACTCTTTCTGTCGATGTACTTTGCGCTTTTTTTCATAACCAATGCCAGCAATTCAACTTTACATGAATTTATCGTTCAGATTAGCCGCAATTTTGTGAACTGACAGATACGTCAAACGGCGTGTGCCAATTTGACGAACTGACAAAAAAAAATGTCAACTGGTGTTCGTCGGGTAATCACTTTCGTCAACTGAATTGTCTGTTGTTGCAAGTTCGCCGATTTTTCACAGTGCAAAATTACACTTTCGTTATAATGACCGGTTTGTTAAGCAGAGTCAGAATTGTTAGAGTCAAACTTTATTTCATTCTTGTTGGCGTTTCGCACCATGGTTTCCGACCTTCTTTAGAACTCATGAAATAAGAACTGTTACATTTTTCTGTTGTACTTCTTGATCCTGGTCGAATTTTCAGCAGACGTTATAAATTTTCATGAATAATAGCAGCGTAAAATTTGTTATTATATCATATGATTTTTAAAACATTGCAAAACAAAATATTACAGGTAGTTCTTTTTGATTTTTTTCTTTTATTTTTTACAGGTAGAAATTTTAATATTTAGCGAATTTCGATCAAAATATTAACTAACAAGGGAACTTTAGGTTATATCACTGCAAAAATTCTCGTCTAAAAGATGTTTAAAATTAAGGAACGTTACATTTGAAACAGTGTGTTTTCTGAAATTTTATGATTTGTGTCGTAGTACTTAAAATCGTAGTATTAAAAATCAAAATTATTTATTTCATTCAGATCATTACTTTCATTTAGATCGTTAACCGGACGAAATATTCTCTGCACAACAAGTTAAGGGAATGGTTGATACCTTCAAAACAAGTTCAGTTTGTGAGCCAACATTTAATAAATTTTTACAACAAAAAACATATCAGCAGATTCTTCTCATAACAAAGAATCTGCTGATATGTTTTTTGTTGTAAATAATTATCAAATGTTGGCTCACAAACTGAACTAGTTTTGAAGATATCACAAGGCTTGACTCTCCCCTTAAGGGACAATTATGCATTTAAATGCCATAATAAGTGTTCCCTAACTTTTGTGCACAGTAACTTTGACAAAATAACTTTTTCATTGCTTACTAAAGCTCACATATTAAATAAGATGAAAATTATTTTTGATATTTTGTTCATTTTGTTACTTTATTTATTTTTATTATTTTTAAGGTGGGTTTGGGGGGGAGGTCCCCCTCCGTCACCTAAACTTCGTTAAAAAGCATTTAAAATACGAAATAACCATCAAGTCCAAAGTTATTCAATCAAATTTTTTTTTTGCATAAGTTATTTAGTCAAAAATTATTTTGTGTGCAGTTATTTTATCCAAGTTATTATGTGTAGGGATTCTATAGATCGTCATGAATGAAACACAAATTTTGGCATGAATTAATTCAAACTCACGAAATAAGATGTTAGAATGTTCTTATATAGGGGGACGAAAGTCATTTCAAAATTAGATTGCATTTATTGTAGTGATCACAGAAATATGAAATAGTAAAATACAATCTATAATCGAAAATTATAAGATTAAGAAAAGGTTGATGAACAGAAATATTACATTCTCAAGATTAGAATAACATTCACTTAACAATTGTACAACTAAACAATCTGTAATAAAATAAGAAAGAAAGAAATTCTTAGTCAAATTTGCATACACATTGGTCACAGTGTTTCATATTATATTTGCAATCTTTGATCTGAAAAGTAATTACTTGGTACATTTCATCGTATACACTGTATATACTTACAATAGTTGGATTGCATGCAGAAAGGGAAATGTGCGATCTAATAATGATAGTCATGCATGCTATACACAGAATAATAGCGAGCACGTAAAAAAAATTAGTTTTCGAACTGTTTGATGAGTATATCAAATGGACTATGACTTTTGATGATATTCAACCCTAGTAAAAAGGATCATATATTGTCCATACATAAAACATAAATTGACAATATATTTATTCTGAGATCATATATTGACTATATATTGACAATATATGGACAATATATTGACCATATATTGACCATACATTTATAATGTTTGGCTAATATATGTATAATATATTAATTATTTTTCTAAATTGCTAATATATTGCTAATATATTGTCCATATATGAAAATTATGAAAAAATAAATGGTCAATATATTGGTTATATATTGTCAATACATTGATAATATATGGACAATATATAATCTTCTTTACCATCCCTTACGGAAAAGTACTACAAATGTTTATAGTTACTACAGTATTTTTTGTAGTAAATTGGGCAAAATTACAAAAATTTCTGTAATCACTATATGCTTTTGTAGTATTTTTCCGTAAGGGTAGGAAAGTTATCATTCTCACTCTTTCGAAAGAATGAACTAAAAAGTAAATATAATTACTTTTCATGCAGCAAGTCCAAAAACGTTTTTTTATCTGCAGAAATAAATTGAGTTTCAATTCTCAATTCAATAGTTGATTTACGAAATTCGATGGACGCGCGGCATTGCTGTAACTTAATAAAACGACGCCAGAATGGTTATTCGATGAGCTTAAAACAATTCGCAGAGGTGCATAGTGGGAGGGATGGAATATTTAAATTCACGATGAAATAAATATAAAATTGTAACGAACGTTAATCGTTTGACGCAGAAAAAATGATGCAGAAGCCCTCTATTCAGTGGCTTCTGCATCCGGAAAAAGATAGCTGATAATTCGGTGCTTTAATTATGCAGTTGTGCCGAATTAAAATATAGCAAATTGGTAATTGCGTCGAATTAATAAATGAAAAGAATAAAAAATAACGTCACTTTATTTATAAGCAGGAAACAAAATCGAAAACAAAAACTACATGTTTCTTAATTATTTTAAATGTAGCCCGTTTGAAGACTCATTCAATAATAAACGATCGAAAGTAAAAATTCTAATAAAATAATACTTCGGATAAAGTATGCTGAATTAAATTTTTTCATTTGGAATCGCTCGCTTGTTGCATAATATATTATGTGGTCATATATTATGCAAAATAAATAGAATTAAAAAAAGCAATAAAATGTGACCAAAATTGTATCCTTTGTTCACATACGTTTTTTCAACATTACTTAATTTACTACTCAAACTTAAAATACCATTATTGAAATTCCGAACTTTTAAAAATTGAAAATTTTTTCAAATTGAAAAAAACTGGGTCTGTCAAATCTACTCGGTGTAATGAGATTTAATATTGAACCAAACTTAGAAGAAACAGTTGAAGTAGTATCATCATGACAACCAGTTAGTCAGTCTAGTGAAAGTTGCCATATCAGTCAGGCGGAGAAGAATTTGCACGACATTTTTGTAAACCTCTAATTTCAGTAATGAACGTTGTTGGCGAGGACATTAATTAGTTCAGTGCCATCACTCTGCTCAAAATTTGTTCTAACCATGAAAATGCATGACTTGACAAACAGGTTGGCGTTTGATGATTATGATGCTCGTAGCAGCCGCTGGCAAGCTGCGTTACTTTGCTTAATTCAAAGTGACGTATATATCTGGTATTGATAAATACGTGTTAATAAAGGCAAGGCAAAGTGCCTTTAACTAATGCCACCTCTAGAAATTGATGGTTCAACTGGTAAGATCTATCTCGAATGCTCATGTAAGCCCAATCAACATCTATAATTAAATCTGCCGGAACAGAAAACTGTAATTTACCCCCTTTGTTTAACTAACCAAGTTTTTTTTCAGTATAGAATAGTGTTTGTGCTAATTATTATGAACAGAGAGTGGCACCTTCTTCAGAAATTCTCGTTAGCAGTTGTGTTTACGTCTGCGACTTATTGCTCGGTCTGATAAATGACAGGAGCTTCTTGAAGTTTGTTACGAGGAGAAACATGCACAGGATAAATATACTATTACGGATGATGAAAATAATAATATGAAAGTGAGAAAGGATGAACTTAATGGGAGACTGAAGAGGGTCAGTCAGATGAACTTAATAGGAAACTTTATTTTCACGTAAGTAAAGTCTGATCTGGATAATAGTCTGCGCGATACTTTGGCATTGATGTTGTTAGGCTTGCGTAAAATCAATTGACAGTGAGAAACTGCGGGCTCTTAATTCCATCAACCTATACATGTTACCATTATCAGGAATTAGCGTAATCTTGCCATGAGTGCTCAGCTGCAAACCAAACGATCGATAATTCGAGCCTAAAGGGTAGCTATTTATATAGATTCTTCCGACAAAACTTCGTTTATCCCAATTTGCAAAAAAAAAAAAAAAAAGTAATAAAATTTTTCTCAAATGTTGTATCGTATCTTTCATGGATACGAAAATTGAGACTCTTTTTGGTCTTGAGTTTCAAAATTGAAATTTATCTTTCGTTATGTGTATCACTTTGAGCGAAATTGGATTCTAAAAATAGGTTCCATTAAATTGAAACAGTTTAAATATTGAGAGTTTGTTTGAAAAATAAGGTTAAACTCCATAAAAGAGTGCAAACAACTGACTATTTTTATTGTAAACATTTTAAGTCCCTGAGCTAATGCAATAACAAAGTTAATGCGAATCTCCATCTTCATCTTATTAACGTAAATGCTACGCTGATTTTCCAAGTTCCTGGTACCCGGTGCAGAAAACTTTTGCTGCAGTTCGTGGTTCAGATTCCCTTCTCCTAGAAGTCATTAAGCAGGAGCTTTCGAGCTTTACAATACGAACTGACGCCTGGTAAAAGAAAGAAAAAACGTTAAAAACCGATACCAAAGACTGTCTACCTTCACAGCTGCGCCGGTTTTATACGTGTTCCTTGTCCCTCGCTCTATATTATCAAATGCTTTTGCGAAATTGCTTCAGTTTTACAAGATTTTTTCCCTCGATAAGGTATTTCTTCGTCAACAAAAAATCAATATCTTTCATAAACAATTCATAACGCTCGATTTTTAAATTCGAATATGTTTTAATAATATTAAAATAATTTATGATCTCTCTATTTAAGTCTGCTTAACAAAACTCGGTCGTAAATGAAATATTTAAATTAATAATATGACAGAAATTAATGAGAACTTGTTTTGCTGTTTACTTTTAAGATCTGACATATAAATACGAGTTTTTTTATGAGTGAATCAATGCGACACTCACTTATAGCGCATAAGCGTCTTTTCATCTTGGTAGTGGATAGACACGTTTAGCGCGCTTGATTCTTACGTAATGTATTTCCACCTGTCAGACGCTCGGATAAGACCTATTCTCCTCTATGAGGATGGGTACTCCACGTTGCCGTTACAAAAGTATAAAGTTACCTCACAATCGTTGGGGAAAAATTGCCTCTCGCTGCTTCCCAGAGAGAACGAGAAATGTGAAATCTTGTTTCTAGAACACCCACCGCACTCATAACAATTGTGATTCAAATATCCGAAATGTGTCGACCGTGTAATGCGCAAAGCTCAAACTTTGTGGGACGAATCAGTTTGTAATGATGCACTGAATTTCATGATTTGAAACGAAATATTCAATTTGAATAAAATTAAACGAAAAAAAAAGTTTCTTCAAGTCAATACCAACTGATATAAGATAAATTCAAAAGTTGACTCATTTAACATTAAAATGAACAAATAAAAAGGAATCTGTTTAGATATGTTATTTCAAGTGACAGTAGAATGAATCAACGTTCGTTCGGACAGATCTCCTAAGCCTGTCCCTCCTTATTTTCAGCGAGAAGAATTCACTCAAACAGAAAGGCAAACTGTGAAAAAGGAAAAAAATCCACCAAAAAAGAAAAGCCGTGGTTGCCTGAAGTTAGTTGGTTGTCTGATTGTTTGTCCTCGCTTTATTAATTTTCTGATTGACTGACGGGTAGAATTGGTAATTTTTGGAATAAACATGGCTGTTTCTCATATAAACTTTTGAAAACAACAAAATAGCAGGCACGCGCGAAGCGCGCGCTCGAAGCTCAGTTTGTAAATATATTTGAAATTCCGAAACCAATTATATTTATTTCCTTGCGAATATTCTTCGTGCGAATATTAAGATGGACGAAACATTTTTGGGAACAAAAGGTATTCATTGTATTTAAATGCGAAAAGAAATTGTTTGATAAATCAACAGCAAAATAGTTTGTCTGCTGGTGTACTGAGTCAGAAGATATGTGCGTATTCAAAATAAGATAGGATTGAAAAGGGATCGAAGATCCACGCGATGACATAATTTCGCGAGCGATCGTAAATTTCACGATTTCATTTTGTCGTAAGGCCTGATTCGGCATACCGATGAATACAGATCTGTGCGGCACGCGTCATGTTTTATTCAGGCTGCATTTGTATCGGCCACCAAAAAACGAAGCTTTTTGCATCACTGCGACGACGCAAATAGACAAATACATTCGTGAGATGAAACTTGAATAATATTGCCGTCAGTAAATGGCACAGAGCTCGTGGGTTCAACGATTTTCAGAAACGAAAGATAACGAAACTCATAAAACTTACTGTCAATATTAAACAATAGCTGGGTCTCGGAAAAATATAGAAGTTAAATATGTGTTATAGAACTCAGCAGTATACAACGAATTTCAAGAAAAAAATTGATCTTCATACGGAATGTATACTAACCATATATTTTTAATGTGCCATCGACTTACAAGTGCAAGTTCATTTTATTTTAGAAGTTTATGATTTCATATGTGCAGCATAAATGCAACACCTATAATATCGTATATTCTTTCTAAATTTGTCATGAGAATTTCTCTCTGACTGGCAAAATAGCTGAAGGAACATCATTATAAACTTCCAAGATTTTTAAGTTTAGAAAGTGTATAATGAAGCTTTGAAGCGTAAATGAAACTAATTAAGGATGTTATAAGAAAATAATAAAGGTCTCAAAAATATGAAATCAGGAGAAACGGCAGTGTCTCTAGCCAAGCAAAAAAATGACAGGACTGCAGTCTCCCTTTATCAGTTGACAACAACCCGTGCAGAAATATCCGACGCTACAGTTGTTTTAACGTTGGAATGACGTTGCTTTGGCAGACGTCGGTAGCCAACGTAGTATCGACATTGATAGTAT
>JAPYZS010001563.1:0-20260 GCA_030522925.1 Trissolcus japonicus | reverse complement strand
TTATGTACGAGAATCCAACTTCGCTAAAAAGCAAACTGCGTCGATGATACTCAAAACGATGACCTCTGCGACTATCACTTCGAACAGTGCAGAATCAAACCAGTTGTCTGAAAACTCTGAAAATGAACCTCCAGCTAAACAGGCTCGAACAGATGACAGTGAGGAATCAGCACCACCTGTCATCAAGCTTTCAAACTGCTCCAACTGTTCGATTTCGATCGCCAAAAAGTAAAGATTTCAGTTTAAAAAGTACACACGTTCAAAGTTCTAAATAATCAAAATTAGCAAACGATTGTGATGAAAATTATGATTGCTATTGTTCTTCATAATATAACATGTCAAACTCAGACTTCTAATCACCAAACTTTTGAACTGTTTCAAATAAGTATTATTTCTTCGTTATATTATTTTTATCTACTTCTTGGAAAATGTTTTGTTCATTTGAGATTAAGTAAATTATATTCTCTTTTAATTAATACTAAAAATATCAGAATATTGAAATGATTGTGATGATTATTGTGATACAAATATGTCAAAATGAGACTGAAAAGAAGTATCAAATTAGATTATATCATAAAATATTCATCCTATAAATATAATATAAAACGTCAAACTCAGACGTCTAAATACCGCACTTTTGAACTGTTTAAAATGATTATTTCTTCGTCAGGTTAGTTATACTACTTCATAAAAAAAATTATTTGTTTATTCGCGATTAAAAAAAAAAAATTATATTTTCTTAAAATAATATTTTGTATGATAAAAAAATAAAGAAAAAAAATTTACATTTATGGGTCTCATTTAAAATAAATTATTAACTGTTAATTTAATAACATTTGATGATGCATTTGTTGTACTTGTTAGGAAAAAGTAATATGTGCATCACGTAGGAAACGTTGGTGGATTTACATTCGTGTGAGTTGGCAACACTCTCGCTTCGCTCGTGTGCCAACTCACACTCATGTGGAATCACCAACTTTTCCCACTTCTTGCACAATGTACTATTATCACTGGAAGGAGATATCCAGGGACGTATGAGATTTTGTCAGAACCTGCTACCGATGTAACAGCATTAATACCTACCCTCACATCGAAGACAGCAAACGCACCGTCATTTATTCTAAAATTTTCAAATTCTACTCGTCAACCAATCGAAATGTGAATGAACCGAGATGGTCCTCAAAAACGAAACGTTTCAATTGAAAAAACGTTTTTTTTGGAAAGTCATCATGACTCAATTTTTAATCACTGATTCGTGTTCAGGAAGTTCAAAACTATCGAAAAACACTAGTTTCAATTACTAAATATTATGAAAAAAAATTTTTACGGCGGTCTATATTAGGCTGACTAAGTCAAAATAATGACTATCAACTTTAATCGCTCGAAACTCACTATTTGTCCACGTTGACTCAATTTTGTATCACTAAAAAACTTTTTTGACAATCTTTTGCTTGTGCATACAATGTACCATCTTGATTTTGGTCAGGAACGGCCGAAGAAAAAAGTACGAACGATTATAAAACGGAACAGTTGAAAAATTTACTACAAAATGATTAAAGAAAACACATTCCCAGGTAGAAACAGCCAACGTTAAGATGACTTTGCAATTGTTCCCACGTTGGGTCAACGTCAGCAAACGACGTTAGTAGACTACGTTGAACCAACGTCGGATCGGTTGTGTATACAAGGTCGGATCAATATTGTAGCCGATGATGGGCCAACATGGAACCAACGTTGGTAGACTGCGTATGGAGCCAACGTTGAATTAACGTTGGTAGACTGCGTATGGAGCCAACGTTGAATTAACGTTGGATTAGTTGTTCTACCACTATTAAATCAACGTTGTTTTCCAACGTCAACGAACAATGTAAGTCCAACGCAAAAGTTATATTCCCGTACGAAATAGCATTTATGTTTTTTATTAATTTTAAAAGAAAATAAAAAGAAACATTACGTTGACACATAAATATTGGTAGTTAGTTTTTTTATTCTAAAATATTGTTATAATGTAGTAAGTTATCTTAAAGTTCATGAAATCAGATCAGATTTTGAAAAAAGTTTTGACTACTAGAAAATATATTTTATAAACATCATAAATTGAAATATTATACTTATATTATAATAGAAGTAAAAATTTTGAATATATTGGGCAACCTATTTAATTCTAAACTCAATAGAATTGACGATAAGTGAGTGGTTCATTATTATGGTTGGATGGAATGGACACAATAAATGGAGCAGTGGTCAAATACTCGGTCTACCATTTTGGGGGCGAGGGTTCAATTCCAACATAACGACAAAAAATGTTAATCAACTTATACAAATACAAGTACAAATACGATAGCGCGAGGTGTCTGCCACTTGGTGACACCTACAGCACTCAAAAATTCATCTATTGTACTCTAACGCGCCTTCTAGTCGGTATAGGGGAACCTACCTGCGCGTTTACAGCCCCAGCTTATATGCCAGGACAGCTAATCCAGTTCTACTGGTTTCTCTGATTTCGTCTAGTGCAGGCCAGGTGGAGCCCAAAAAGGTGCCTTTACTCCCGGCCAAAGCTCGACATTCGGTCATCATATGTATTGCGTCCTCATCATCCGATTGACACCATCTAAATGTGTTGTCGTTTATTTTCCCTATTTTATATAGGTAATGCTTTAACCGACAGTGTCCTGTCAGAAGTCCTGTCACCAGCCTTATTTGTCTCCTGTTAAAGCCGGTCATTTTCTTGGCCCAATCAGGTTGGGGAGTTAACCCACTTGAGAATTATAAAAAATTTTCTAAATTATAAAATATCACTACATACATACAATACATTACTATATAAATAATATAAAATTGTTCGTATAATAATATGAAAAAAATTTTTTTATTATTCAAAAAAACAATACCGAAAGTTTTTTTATCCGTAATTTCTTTTTTTTAATTTTTTTTGTCCATGATTTTGTGTTAAAATTTGTTTCGCCCAGTTCCCAGCATGCTTTTGTTATATATTTATTCATAATTTGCTCATACTTTATTATTTTTGTTGTTAACAGTTTGAATATTTCTAAAAACCCTCAAACTATTGGAAACCGATACCCTTACCTTAAATTAACTATTGGCAGAATTGAAATGACCTCTTTCCAATGAGCGAAAACAGTATATTTACATGCACGATAATTACGGAGTCTATAATATAAACCAGCTCTTTTCATCGTGTTACTATGAAATGCATATCTATTTCATTTTTCAGACGGATGCTTTGATCATTTCATACCTTTTTGTGCGTTAATCAAAAGTCCCTGCCCATGCAGAAATTTATGTCTGGTTTAACGTTGGAGCAACGTTGTGAAAGTTAAGTCAATTTTGGCTGCCAATCTTCGGTCCAGAGGTGGTGGGTCTCTAGGATAAAACGCTTGCCTATCATCGTCAGCCAACGTTGGCACAACTTTTTTGTCAGAGTTAAACCAATGTTGTTCAAATTATTTAAAAAATTGAATTATTTTATTTATATTGACGATTTTTTCACGTGATTATTTTTAGATAATTATTTTTATGATTTACAGTCAGTGTTAGAAATTTTAACATGCGGATCAGTCCACTGCTCCATCGGCTGCCTTTGCACATGTCGTATGAATATGCTACTCACTGAACCAGAAGATTTAATTGTTCTAACGTTGGCCCGACGTTGGCAACCGATTTTCCAAGCCAATGTTGAATAAACATTGAATGCCACCATTATATAAATGATGTATGCCAAAGTTGGTTATCAGATTTTTTGCATTTCTGGCAATTCAATTTGATAAACGTTGGCTGTCCAACGTTGGCTGTCCAACATTGGCTGCCAACATTGGTCCAATGTAGAATCGGTTGTTCATTTTGGCTTATCGCTGACAATTTCTACATGGGTGGCTTTTCTTTCAGACAATTATTATACAAAACAACGAAAATTAATTAAAAAATACACGATACAACGCAAATACTACTATTAAGGAAAGGAGTTAAATTTGAGTAATGATGCTAGACTCCGTTTTGAATGCACTCTAATGAACTTGTATTTAATAAATAGTGTATCGAGTTTCAGCCGAGTCATAGTGAAGTTACTGTACATATACAAAAAATTGTCGAATGCACTTCCAAAGTGTGCATACAAAAAGTTTTTGTACAAACTTTTGGAAGTCAAAGTCACTTTGAAGATTACGTTTCTCTTACTTGAAAGTTAACAATTGATTGAATTTGATTTAGACAAATTGAGACCCTGAACAATCAAATCAGGTCAAGTTAAACTATTCAAACTAAAACTTGTTGTGGGAGTCTAGTGAGATTTAACAAACTTTGGCCGAGTAAATATCACCTAAATTTTGCGCAGGTCTGTACAACATGAGATATTAATCAGATCTGAAGAAGCTCCAACGGTTGAGTAGCGATGCTTAAGAATTTACGATCCATCGAGCTTGAAAACAAAAGATGACGGACTTGAATGTCAAGGATTGAACATTCATGAGTATATATACATATTGAGTTACATCAACCAATCTCTGTAACCATTATTAAAGTCAAAACTGTACAATTTAGCAGGTATCTTTCTGAAGAAAATCCTTCGCGAGATTCGTTTCCGCTGGCAACAATTCGATGATGCAGAACATCGGAGCACTCGTACCGCAAAATCGAATATCCCCGCTAAGCTGCCCAGAATGTATATAAATTCGCGGGGATTTACGCTGGAGCGTTGTTTCTGGTGCGTTGTACGAATTCGCGTGCCTTTTAGGCGGCTGGGCATTGCATTCGAATAGAGTTGTAAGCCTACAATTTCATGGAAACGTGTGGAGCTCTAAAAGCAGACCAGCCAACGCGCATGAATAATGCAGCCTCATACGTCTTACTCTTCCCACTGATAATTATGTTTTACACCGTTATGCCGTGTTTCGTTAACCCGGCGTTACCGCGCCCGTTTGGGAGTTACGGCTGCATATTCATTACTGAGTATCAAGTATGACTTTAGCATGTAGGTTACCTTCTTGAAAGAACCGCAATATCATCGCCCAATCTTTCGAACCTTCAACTGACACAGAAACGCTTAAACGTTTGCTTTAGCGCGTTTTCCTCTGTGTGAAAATAGGAGAAAGCACGACACGCTGAAAATTGCACACCCACGCCAGTATTAGGCGGGGACTTTTGTATTCCGGCGAGTAGCTATTCCTTTGATTTATGGCACCGCGTCAAAATTTTGATACGACTGTTTTGTGTTGAAGCTGTATAATTTGTTCTTTCTTTTATTATTTTTCCATTCCAGGGGTATAATTTGATCTGAATTCGCGATTGACATGCGTTTTCTATTGATTTTCATACACGAAACAAAGAGCGGAAGCGTCATTACAATTATTTTCGTGGTTTCACGTAAAATTACACATAAAGAGTGAAACAAAAATTACAAACACATTGCATTGAATAAAATGTGGCACGGATAGCCACGGGGCGTTAAGCATTTATTTGTTACCCGTCCCGTGATGTGAAGTACAAAGCACGTCACAATCGTCTGAGTGCACTATACGATTATAGTGAACGACGATTACAACTGAACGAGTTGAATTAAAACGTTTTAAATGTTTTAATTCAAGTGTGGCTTCGAATTAATTTAATTAGGACGGGATACGTTATAAAAAAACAATATAAAATGACAAATAAAAATAATATTTCACTGATGAAATTTATATGAAAAGTTTAGACGAAATTCGAATTTGTAATACCAAGTGGTCAAATGTGATCATATCAAAACAGTAAAAAGAATCTATTTTTTTTTCGTTCAAATTACCTGCGAAGTAACGAAGTATAAGCTGTAATTCAGTTCATGTATGTAAATTGTGTTTGCATGTACATACACAAAACGTGGATACGAACAGCCGTTTCACGCAATGTAATAAAAACACGAAAATTTTTATCTGATTGGTATCGGGGCGAAGAATCAACAAATCAATTACACTGATGTTATGATAGAACTGCTTTGGTACCTATTACCATTTTTTATATAATCGATATGAAAGCACTAAATTAACTATTATCTGCGTTAATTATATATGAATTATAATAAATCTACGATAGTTAAAATTATATACCAACCGGTGCTTATCAATTACGATAAAAAATCTACTTTTTATTTCGAGTAAAAAATTTGTTAGACTTCCATAAGGATAATTTAGAAAAAAATTTCTCAATGGACTAACGATTATATTGATGATTGCAGAGTGGAGTGCATGAGTGTAAGTACACTTATGCAAAAGTGCGAGATGGTGAATAAAAGCTGAAAAGTCAATGGTGTCATAAACGTAACGTTATACGTGCTGTGGGGTTGAAGTTAATATTTAAAATAGCGGTTGGCTAAGGATTGGCGTCGTATCGCTGATCCACACTCGTCTAACCGTAATGCGAGAAACTAGTAGGCTAGTCACGTCTGCTGTTACTGCTATTCTACAAGCCTCAACTCTCTACGGACTCGACTGCCCTGAGTCCGAGCATTGGACTGCACTCACCCTACGCTCTCACCTACATAAAGCTCAACCTCTTAGATTTGATCAAATATTCATCCGTCCTCTTTTCGATTTTGCAAAATTCATGAGGCTGAATCCAAGATATCTCAATGATAATACTAATATTATTTTGCTGATGCATAGGTGCACCTTTTAGATATTTTCGTTACGCCAATTTAGCATAGCTTTCATTTTCTATTCTGCGCACATCTTGTTGTAAAATTTTTGTTGAAAATTCGTCTGAAACTTTGATGAAAAAATTCGATAGAATATCCTAATTACAGGAAAAAAATTATAACCAACTCACGGCGAGAGGTTTCAGTTTTAACCACGACCTTTACTTGTGCTTTCGTTTCTACAGTCTTGGAAAAGAGGTGAAAATTAATTATGTAATAAAATTGTGTGATTCATCGTTAAAATCTCAGATTACCAGATGTAACTCTAGTTTGACGTGAATAATCAAAATGAATGTTGAGAGGATAAAGTGGAAAAACCTGTAATTGCGTTGCGGCTGGATAGTAAAGGAGTCGTACAAGTCGTTGAAATTTTTGGCGGACGACTTACCTGTAACAGAAAATAAAATAAAACCGATCGATAAGCACAAAAAGCAATGTTAAAGGCAAGTCATAATTTTTTTGGCAGTGGTCGTTACCGCGTATGGTGTCGGTTATGCCGTGTCGTAAAAAGACATTCTCATAAAATTTTAAGCGCTTTTTAGGGTTCGCATGAATTTAAAATAACACAAACATAAAGACTGACAATATCTCACACCAACTGCGAACAAAACAACAGCATGTTTTTAACATAATACTTTTTCCTCCCACCTTTTCCACATCCCATTTTATTTTTACACATCAATTTGCTAAGCTAACAATCTGTACTAAAATATATCATTCTGAACTTTTTCGCGATCACTTTTTCTTAAAAATTACAAGTGATATGACGTTTTTATTCTCATTTTCGTTTACCCTTAGTCAAATTTGTGCAGCAGAATATTGTCAATTGAACAATTTGAAGATGGTCTTTTACATTGAAAAGACTTTTAACATATTTGATGTAATGGACTGATTTCGATATGTTTGTGCTTTTATGATTGTTTGTAGTTTAGAACGTGAAGCTCTGAATAGTTGAAGAAAGTTAACAGTGGTTTGGGAGAAAATCGTGCAACTCAAGAAACAAACAAGAAACTTGAGTGTACCCCGTTGAGTCAAAGACCCTCAGTCCTGGCGGATTTTGAACGGACCGGGCCAAAATGGATTGGCATGTAAAGCGTTCAGTGGGATGAAACGTATATGTACAATAGAAGCCAGTCGATATTATTGGCGTGCTGCCAAAAGTTCCTAACGATGCTTTCGAAAGGAGCTGCTCTGAAGCAATCCCGTTCCATCCTTTGTAGCTCAACAAGGCTCCGCTTCGGTGATACATCGAGACCTAATGGCGGTGACAGAATATTGCCGCAATCACATTCAGCAAGTTTCTTTTACAAGGTCGAACTACCATCAATCGTTGCTCCTTGATTCTTAACTCTAATAATTATTCATCTCATACTATTAATTACTAACTCGTCTTTAATGCATCGTCTTCGTTATATGCATTTCATATGAACGCGACCTATGAATTTTTGAAGGGTCACAAAATTTTGGTCCGCTGGAAAAACGAAGTGATAAAAAATTGCAGATTGCGATTGAATATTCGTTCATCATTGATTTAAATTACTTTCGGCTACATCGATCGTACTATTTATATAGTTAGTTGTAACGGTGAAAAATATATTTGTCGATCGATTTGATTTTTTGCATATACATTTATTGACCCAGATCTGCCGATTTTGTATGCCTCGAATGATCGGAATAAACTATATCAAATGTCCGTTGAGAATTGAGTTTACTTTAGAATCTACACAGAGCTTTACGACGCACCGAAAAAAAAGAGTTAACGTGTACGTGAATTTTTTTCAACTTTCATGCAACAATAGAGCCAAGGATTGAACGTTAAATAAAAATTGACCAAATTCCCTGCTGGTCTTTGAACTTGCACGCGGCGGTACTGAGTATTCGATAATGCATGCAGCGAAATATAATCCCGCAGAATGAGACGAAATGCCCGCGTCTCCCGAATGGCTTCGACGGATTCGCCCGCTACATGCTGATACCTGGGATATATGAATCGTTCCATGTTGTCTCTGTGCAGCACGTTATTACCATTTTATGTGCTTATGGTATCCCATCGACACGTGCGTTTATTACAAAATGTAATTTATCACCATAAGCGCTGTACCACAGCCAATACCTTCGCTTGCATACGTCAATTATGTTGTGCAATTTTTATGATTTCTGAACATCTAGAGAGGAGGGATATTGACGCTTCACATTGACGAAATAAATTCATTAATTCAATCCGTAAATACATCATTCTAAATTAAGACAAATAGATATATTTTATAATATAATTTAAAATGCAAAATTCCAACAAACAACTCGGATACTTTTTTTTCATTTAAATATATTAATAATTAATGAAACGATTATTTATAAGAAATAGATAAATATTAAACAGTTTCAAAAAATATATTTATTTTTTTACAGAAGCTGATATATTACAGTATAACTCATAAACAATTTTAAATAAATTTTGAAGTGTAAAAAATCCTTTCAGCCGATGTCATCAAATTGCAAAGCCTCCATTAAATGCCACACCTCGCGTTTGTTCTGAAAGCAAAGTCCAAAGTTGGTATAAGAAAATGAATGTAAAACTACTTTAGATTTCAATTCACTAATATTCTTTCAAGCAAAAGTAAAGAAATTTTGTTAATTTACATTGTAATTACGTTAAGTTTTGGCGTTCTCGAATGATTTTTATAAAAGTCAATTATTATTCAATTTTTATATTGAAAGATGATTATCGATTTTTTTAACAACTTTGTTTTAACTGGCATCATAAAGCAATTATTTTTCGTGCATGTATAGAAAGTGACAATATGTAATAATACAATACAGATATAGGTATAGGTGGAAACACAAATGATAATTACCAGCATCGGCGGTTACAAAAAAACCTTCACAACGTATACTTCATTTCAATTAGCTGCATTCTCTGACAAATATTGTATACACGTAACGTACAGCACTCGATAGTAAAAATAACAAACTCACGACGTTAATGTTTTATCGTCTACTTATTCATTAGTTCACAAGTTCGTTCAGTAACTAAAAAGCAATTTCATGCAATAACTTACCATTTATTGGTACAATGCATATTCTGCGTCTCAATGTCACTTTCAAGCTGTTTGAATACACTTAACTAAGTTATGCAGACCTGATTTTAATCTTGTACAAATCATTTCAATGTACAACACCCTATTCACACATGGGTTATGAATTTTTAATAAAATACTATCAATAATGTTGATGTTCGGTTAATCCGCAATATGAGCATACAAAAGTTTCATACAAACAATTAATGTTCCAAATTTGGTTACAGTGATGCTGAGAACAAAGACAAGATGGTTATTAAAGTCATTGAAAATTAGACGCTCGAGCAACGAAACAGAGAATCTTTGAGCGTCGGCATAAAGCATAATTAACGTTTAAGTTTTACCAACGTCTAACTTACAGTACCAAATTACTCAGATTCCCTATGATAGTTTAGTCCTGCGACACAATATCAAATTTCTCGGTACATCATGCAAGCTTACATTGCGGCATTTCAGCAATGTAATATCTCTTGGGGGAAATTACGATGCAGCTGAGCTAATAATAGCTACATAATGAAGGTACGCGATAGTTAGGCGAACAGCTCTTCAGAATCAATTAGTTGCATCCATCTCAATCAGACCATTGATTTACCCGTCACAATTGCTGGTAAAAAGGTATACACCCTATTCATGATTTATCCTAAACAGAAAGAATCTCGTATAGGATTTGAAAACTCTTGCATACAAGATATATCGGCAAACAAGAAAGGAACATGTACATATCTGATGCTTAAAAATTCGATTATTTTTTCACCTCCTCTTCCAATTACAGTTTTTTCACAACGTTCGGAAAACTGGCATACTCAATTATTGCAAAAGTTTCCACATGAATGGATGAAAGTGACCAAACTTCTGCATGTAAATCCAAGCTTTTAGGTCAAAAACAAACAGAAACGGTCGAAACTTGTTTCCGTAAACTGATAAGACAGTTCGATTTTGAAAATTCCGTAAATCACTTCCGTTGACGCGGCGTATTTCGATTCAGGCGTTATTTATTTGTTTACGATGGTCACCCTTCGGATATCAAAGGGGTTCATTCTCGTGAGCGACTGATATGCAACGGCAAATATAGTTTTTTTCATCTTTTTTTATTTGGGATTCCTGCCAGCGAACTCTTGTCCGAATACACGATTCTGACCCGAAAAAGGTACGCTAAATTAATACATTACACAAGTTTACTTTTGGCACGTCGCCGAATTGCTTACGCGATGGCTACGCAAATCGTTCCTTTAAATCCCGCGAAATCATAAGCTTGACTTTTTTTCTCTGAATCACGCGTTAAATCGCTGATTCGGCGTGATTGCAATATTTTTCCACTTTGGTTTGCCCACACCAAAATAAACTTCAACTTACATTTCAATTCTCGTTACATATATTTCTATAGACGTTGATCAATATTCATCACAAACATAATTAGCAGCTAATAAAAGTCAATGGTTTGATAAATTTTTCGAACATAATCCGATTGCATTTCAAAAATTATTGGAAAATATACAACGCAATATGAATTCATATTAACGATATTGACAGGTGGAAAAAAATGGTTCATTGTACAATTACAAAAAAGTATGGTGTGGTTTATAAAATGAGCTTGAAAACTCTACAGAAAACCAATACGCTCGAAATCCCCTTTTCTCGTATTACATAAGTCTTGCTGTGTATCATAAATCGTAAATAAAAGTTAGTCGAAAGGTAATAAATCAACATTCACGACAGTTTTTGGATTCAATTCAATAAGAGCGAAACACGAGACGAATATAAATAATTGAGGCAATGTTTCAATAATTTCGTTCTATTAACAACGGAAAATAAAAATAAAAATGGAATCAAATCTAAACGGTATGATAAAAGCCATATAATAAAAATCTAATTAAATGATAAGAACTTTCAAAACTTAAGAAAACAAAATTTTATTAAAGACAAGAGATTGTTTTGAAATTTTCAAATTATGAAATGATTATTATGCCAAAGGCATGATAATCATATTTTGTTGCTACTCATAAGTAAACGGAAAGTTTATCTTTCGCTTAAAGATCTGTTTCGGAGTCGAAGAAGTTATCATCATTTTGTAAAATCATGTTTCGTCGTATAAGTTGCTTACGTTAAATAAGATGCGAGCACTTGAAATCATTTAGGAAAAAATTCCCGTCATAAATTTAAACTTAGAAAGCTTGTCCGTTTGGGTTTATCATTTTTTATGGAAAAAATGGGAGACAATAATCAATAAACAGCAAACAGAATTATTGAATTCCATTGCTGCTCAATTGTATGTTAAATACAAAAAGTGAACAAATGTACATTCATCGGAAAACCCATCGGGTTTTCCCCCAAAAAAATATATCGCTCTAATCGAGCCCCATTTACGACCGGCATTCACATCCTAAGATTTTATCTAAGGATATGCAGGCCGGTGAAAAAATAGTGAACTATGACTATACTGTCATAAATTACACAATTTAAAATTCGTCTCTCCCCCCTCGCATATAAGATAGTCCCTCTCCTCTACAAGGGAGGTTTCTTAAATACCCAAACGAGACAAGAAAAATCCTCTTTCTAAAAAATCTCTCTGAACGAGTCCGTTCGACGTAAATTCGGGTTCAAGATATAAGTGCTCGCGTCTTAATTTTTTTGTATAAAAAGAGACTATAAAGTAATCGTGTGCTTGAAGAATAAACAATAATTTTAACGGAAATAGTGTATGTGTTTTAACGAACCCATCACGAAAATATAAAAAATCATGTCCCGATTGAGAGCTCTACATATTGCTAAATGGAGAATTTTGTAAAGGTCTATCCTCTATCTTTAATTAATTAACCTCAGCCGAATAATTACCCAAATGAAAGATTATATCAAACGGGTTATTTATTAGACCATCGATATCAGCAGTGTATACTCTCATCCATTATATCATGCTCCGAAATGACTAAATGATGTAATTAAAACATTGAGTGTAAATTATATTCACTCGTTGTATTTTCCGTTTTATTTCTGTGAATTTTATGTGAATTTGAAAATATATAGTGATTTATGTAATATGGGTAATTCCACAAAAAAGGCACCTTAGCTGATCACGAAATTTTTTTTTCAACTTTGTCGCATACCCAAACGGATAAGAATGTAGTTCAAAATATATTTTACGTATATTTTATATACTTAAAATATATTCGTATATACTCTACATATATCTCAGTTATAAATTATTTATAAAGCGGCAATAACATATATAAATTTAATATCAAATAAATATAAATTTGATCGAAAAAGTATAGGGTCAACCTGGGTAATTGTAATATCGGGGTAATTTGTGACAGGCTAATTATTATTAACAAAATACAAAAAATGTTGTACATCAAAAGAGAATATTGTTCTCCCATGTCTTACAAACAGTATTGATGAAGCTTGAACTGAAATTATTGAAAAATTGTTATTGTTTTTTCAATTTTTATTCAACACGACAAAAATCTTTGATGTTTAATGATTTTAGCGTTCCATTCAAAGTTAGTTTACTTTGAAAAATGCAGATATTTTTATGACTTCAATGATTCATTTTACTTAGTTACAAACTGTTAAACTTTATCCACCATTCGAACATACTCCTACAGATCTTCATGGTTTTGGATGAAATTTTTTTCAGTAGCTATGGACTTCATTCCGAACAATCTCTCGCATGGGTTTTGCAAAATTCCCAGAATTCGCTGAAAAACAAAACCTAGCCTGTAAAAATATGAACCCTATCGAATTTTGGTTTGCATCATTTGATTCTACGTGAAAAAGTACACGAAGTACCAAACTTTCGTTAACATACATTAAACCCATCATATAGTTGAAATTTCACTTGAACCTCCTCTAGAGTAATATTTTATATAAAAAGTGAAATCACAATTACCCCATCATTTGCAAAGTACGGGATAACTGTGTATATAATATTAATGCTAAAGTATCTGTAATGGGATATTTTTATGAATATGCCATACATCAGTTTATACACCTATGTGACAGTATTTTTGTTATAATAAATTATTACATCAAAATTAATAAATATAGCCTATGATGCTACTCTCTATTCGATATATTATAATTTTAAATGTAACACCATGGAGTAGAATTGTATCACCGTTGTTAAAAAATATAAATGGTGTTAAAACGTGTTTTTATCTATATAAAGACTGATAAAATGCGTTTTAACACAATTTAATGTCATTTAATTGTGAAATTTTAGGTAGGTTATGAAACTAATTTTTATTTTTTTCCGCATAATAATTTTTCAATTTCAAAAGTTGAAAAACATTTTTGCATTTTCGTGCCACTTTTACCCCGGTTGACTTTACTATATTTATATAATAAACATAAATTTGACATATATTTGTACGTATATTTTTGTCCCTGTGGGTACTCATAAAAATGAACTAGAATTGTTATAACAACAAAATCAATATCGCCGAGGAACGTATTTTTTCAAATGAACAAATATCAACGATTTCCATCGAAAAAGACTTCAATTTTACACCAATTTGAGATTGAAGCCTGTACCTTTCGTTTTTGAACATGACAAAAATTAATTTTTGATACCAGATGGCGCTACAGTCGATTAAGTGGGTTTTTCGGTAAATTTGACTGGAAAAAAGTCCACTTTTCGTGATTTTTTTTATTTAAATATTATAAAATGTGTAACTTCAGGGTTTTTGCCATTACTTTATACATATATTAAAGTATACTTATGAATTTTTTCATTGAAAAATCTATCAAATAGCATGCGTCTTATTGTAGAATATGTAAGGCGTGCACGTCTAATCGGCTCACAAGATAGTGTTAAAACGGTTCATTTGAATTCAAAAATCGAATGCGATTCAAAAAATAGATCAAATTAGTTGGAGTTTGACGTACGAAAAAGTTAAAAAAGTCTTTCTTTAATATTTTTTTCTAGCGCTTTGAAAATGAAAAAATCGTTTTGACTCTATCTTGTAAGCCGGCTAGACTTTCACGCCGCATATGTGCTTCAATAAGGCACATTTATTTCGTAGATTTTTCAATGAAAGAATTCATGAGTAGGGGCAGTGTGGGTCAA
Organism: Trissolcus japonicus; assembly: GCA_030522925.1. NCBI lineage: Eukaryota > Metazoa > Arthropoda > Insecta > Hymenoptera > Scelionidae > Trissolcus > Trissolcus japonicus. The sequence continues at coordinate 5,436 of JAPYZS010001563.1, read as the reverse complement.
TGTGACACGAAATTACAAAGTTGATGTTGGAATGTCTCTATTTTTATGTAATTGAATTAATTTACTGTTTTTTCCAGAGAAATTATTAGTTTGTGTTTTGATAAAACAGTCACATCTGACCCCATACTGCGGGTCACTTGTGACAACGTGTGGGGTGATTGTGATTTTATTATTTAAAATGATAGAAAATAATATTTCAATGTCTACACATATAGGAAATAGTTTAGTGGTTTTATTGGTAATTAATGCAATTAAACAAATGTTTGAAATTTGCATTCCATGCGTATTTTTAACATATTTTTTACAAAAAAATATTTGTTTTATCTTTTTTCAACGATTAACATAAAATTACACGATAAAAATTAAATTTTATTGTTCTGCCTATACTTTTAGTATAGGAGTCACAATCACCCGCAGCATAAAAAAATATCGGGTCAATGTGATTCTCAAATAAAAAAAATGTTTTACAATAAGTTATTGTTATCTTCAGCGATTATGATACTAGAAGGTATCACGAATCTAAGGTGTACGTTGAAAATTAAAATACAATATTATTTTTCACTTTAAAATAACTTTAAATTTTTGAAAGAAAACTTTCATAACCTAAGTTTTTTTGGCAGGTAACTACAAACATCAATAAAAAATAAATTGATGCTTGTTTCGACTTAAACTTTTAATGAAATGTTTGTTAAATGATCAACAAATGAGATTCTGTTCATATGTAAACATTTTGTTATTATTTTTATACTGAAATTAACAAGTGTCACAATCACCCCAAGGACCCACACTGCCCCTATACTATGATATTCGTACAAAGTAATGGCAAAAACCACGAAATTATAAATTGTATTATTTTATTAAAAAAATTCATGAAAATTGGCTTTTTTCAATTTGATTTACCGAAAAACCCTTTTAAGGGGGTAGTCCACTGTAGATTTTTGAAAAAATTTAAAAAAAGTTTTTTTTTTTTGCTTAAAATGTTCCTAAGGATGTTTACTTTTAGAAAATTATTGTTCCAAGGTTGTCAGGAACTTGTTTTGCGGTAATCGAGCGATTGAGCGAGCGCGCTCAGAGGGCGTCTAAGCGCGCTCTCTGGGTTTAGGGTGGCCCAATTAACAATTCTACTTCATTTTTATGAGTACCCACACAGGGACAAAAATATACGTACAAATATATGTCAAATTTATGTTTTTCATATAAATATAGTAAGGTCAACCGGAGTAAGAGTTGCACGAAAATGCAAAAATGTTGTTCAACTTTTGTAAATAAGAATATTTTGGCCTGAGTTTTTCTTAATAAGTTAATCGAACCCTATTAAATGAGAAAATGACGTTGGAAATTGAAAAAATTATTATCTAATTCATTTTTATGAGTGTGCCACAAAATTGAAAAAACAATTTGTGCTAAGGTGCCTTTTGTGTGGAATTATCCATGTGGGTAATTTTTTGTGGAATAACCCATATGGGTGATTTTTTGTAGAGTTACCCATATATCAATTGAATTTTTTTACACTTTAAATGATTTTAACAAGGATAGTCTAGATTTTATTATTTCCTCAACTATTGCTTAAATGTCAGTTTAAAGACAGTTTTTAAGCGCGAAAACGTTCAACGATTGAATAGTTCGATTCACACAACTTTGTTTTTTTTCTCAAAATCCACACCGACCGGATAATCAAGGCGTTCGCTTAACGTTCGGTTTCCGTTTGCTCGAAATCAGTGTAGTTGAATCGCTGAAAAATTGTACAGCTTCCATGATCCCTCATTAATTATTATTTTTCTAGATCGGCCGATAATGTTAAATAATCTAAACTTTTTTATTATTCGAAAATTTTAGAATTTTTATATGTAATAGTATATAATATTATATAATAGAAGTTTTATATATAATAGTATTTTTACATTTTTTATCCATTAATAATTTAACTATGTTTAGCATTTTAAAAATTTGTCTATTTGACTACTCTCTTAATTCGAAAAAATTAAAAAAATTTCAAAAAAGTGACTATACACTTTTTCAGAGTTATAGTTGAACCTCTCTTTCAAAGAGAGGTTCACTTGCAACTCCAAACAAATATATATTTACTTTTTTGGAGATTTTCTCACTGTTTCAAATTAAGAGAGTAAGCTTTGTATGTGTGCAAGCCCAGACGGACAATAATATATTCGCAAATATATTTGAAATATATTTTAAATAATTGAATATATATTTATATATCTGGTGTATATATCATTTATATTTCGATATACCATTTATAAAGCGGCAAGATCTTATATAAAATTAATATAATGTAATATAAAAAAATATATAAAAAATATTATGAAAATGCAATGAAAATATAAAATCAACATATATTTTGACTTATATTTTTGTCCGTGTGGGAGGGTTCGTCTGAAAATCGTAACGTGAACTGACCTTGTAACAGTTCACGTCACGTGAAGACAATTTTTTGATTGGTACATAACCTAAATACAGGGCCGTAACAACAAAATTTTTAATAATGGCATAAAAAATTGTTACATTTCGTGCAGGTTTTTCCAGCAATATTATTAATAATAATAAAAACAACGGCTCATCTGTTTGTCGTGGCATTGATGAAAAACGATAGACGTTTTCTTTCATCTCGTTTTCGGAACTCGGCAAAGTGATCATCTACTTTCATCTAGTCCCGTGGAGACGTTTTCATAAACACCGTCAAAAAGTTTGGTGCTGCATCTTTTATGGAAGTGTCGGGTCGAAATTGGAACGAAAACTCATCTTTGGTGAGGTTCAGCAAAACGTTGCGGGACGCGTTTCGACGACTGCTATAGATTTTGTGATCGCTCTACGTTACAAATAGTTTCGTAAATATTAATTTATTCAACGTTCCGCATGATTTTACGCCATTTCACGCATTAAACTTTAAAGGATTCTATTCGTCAGCATCGCGAGGATAAAAGAGCGTGCGAGATGCGTTATGTATGATGTACGTGGCTATAAATATTTTTTAAACGTGATATGTTACGTTGATCTATCTTTTATTACGAGATACAGCTATGCGAAACATTTTTTTTTTTGCTAAAAAATGCATCACGTACTTTATAATTATTATTGTTCTTTGAATCCTGACTAACTAAATTGAAAAAGAAACATATATTTTCGTGAATTCAGGTCAAAAATGTTAACAAATAAAACCAATCACTTTTAATCATTACATCATCGATTTTTAGTTTCAATATATTTCACCGAAACAATTCCAGTAAATTATTTTCATTGTAACATTTTCTACTACAATGCTATATGTTTACTTATAAGAACCTAAGCACTATAAGTTTTTTTTCTTTTCAGCAACATAAGCTATTGAAAATTTTTTAAAGCCTTTTTTGAAGTCTGAGTGAAATAGTATTTCTCACTACAAAGGCGCAAATGGTTATCGCACACGATCCTATACAAGAGGGCAAATGGTGACGTGCAACCTCGCTTTCGGCTTGAGCTGAAATTTCACACTAGCATACCCACGTATCGAACCGTTTTTTTTGTTTTTATTATTTTTTTTTCTGGTTCTTGCCTGTTTGAAGAGATTTTATTTTAGAGATATTTTTTCACTTATCACAAACATTATATTTCAAACTGAAATGTAGTTAAAATGCATGCTTTGTTGTTCAGATAATGAATTTATGTTGCTTTGTATGTAGTATAATTGATATAAAAGAATTTATTTTAATTAAACCCCTTCAAGCTGAAATTTAAAACGGTTAACAAAAATGGCACAAACCTTGGTTTTTATATATGGAATGAAATAACACAGTTTCACTGGTCTTACCTGGCAGTTGTGCCACGATATGCGATTGCACCAGTATTTATAAACAAAAGATAAGAGGGAGTTACAAAAAAAGTGATATAAAATTTTAATGGTCAACAGATGAAATTAGTGAGATTGCTCGACTCTAATTTTTTGATACATTAGACTAAGAAAAATAACACGGAAGAGTCAAAACTAAACATCCCTAGTAGAAATTGTAAGTCGGCTTATACGCATGGACCTGACGAGGCAACCATACGTAATATGCAGCTCACATTTGGACTTCTTGACTGGCCCACGATAGAATGTAACGCTCGATTTGGAGGTGGCCCTCGTCTTGTAAACAATATCACCCGACCAGGGCCTGGTGTGGACCTAATACAATTTCCTGATGTGCTTGTGATACAATGTGATACAATTTCATGATTGCCCGGTTTGAAGTTTTATATTAAGCACATTTTTTGTCAAAGTCCAAAATTTTTTTCTAAGTTCAAATACTGAAACCACGTCGGGGCCATACGAAAAACGAGCGTTACATTCTAACATGGGCTTCATTTACGAGGACCGCGTTGGGCCCTCATTGGGTTACCATGTTTGAAAATTATTGATTTCAAAAATGGTAACTATATTTGATGTAGACTAGGGTTGAATTAGGGTGACCCTAATTTAGGCTTAAGACCACAAATCAAGTCTGACCCTCGTTTATGATGGGGCACGCCTCATTGAATTTCTACTAGAGATAACTCATAGATAAATTTATAGTGGACGCAACTCAAAATTTGAATAAAACCAATTTTTGATATATATAAAATCAAAATTCAATTATTAAAATCAAATTTTAGTCAATAACAACTCTTTACTAAAATTACTAAAAAATTTAGTTATTATGATTTCTTAGAGTTTCCTCAGTATAAAACAAGATTTAAATATATTTGATACAAAGGATAAGACAGGAGTAGAGGTTAGCATTGGCTTTTGTGAAGAGAATCTGCAGAAATATGAACACCAACACAGAGTGACCACTAAACACCTAACAACCAACATACCAGCCAACATCGAACATCGATAACCACAATTACAAAGTCACAATTTAACAATTTTGATAGTAACACCGAAGACAGTCGGCAATTCAGATCTGAAATTTTGTAAAACGAAGAAACGAATATTCAAATATCATGAGATATAGCGCAATAAAAAATAAACGCCTCTCGACGACAGCTTTTTGCACAACAAAATAAAAATTTTATTACAAGGACAATGCGTACAGCCGTTCGCCAGGCGTTTATTTAAAATCAGTCTGACACAAAGGACATTCAACATAGGATTATTCCTATACGATCTACAATATTGTACATAATTTTCTCAAAGTCCCAATCTTTAATCTTCTTTTGTGTAAAAAAAAATTTCTGCGTTTCATTTAAAATTGTTACAAGTCTGAATATAGAGAATCAAAAATTAAACATTAAAACACTAAAATATTTTTGAGCTTGGCTAGATAATCAGCCAGATAATCTCTTGATTAAACAAAAAGAAACTGTACAGTTAATATGTAATAATACATACACTGAAAAAAAAATGCAGCTATTTTGGCTGGGAAGATAGATGGTAAATTAGTTTAGAATATTTTGTTCCAAATCTGCAGAAAAATCTTACTA
>JAPYZS010001562.1:0-27446 GCA_030522925.1 Trissolcus japonicus | reverse complement strand
AGAAATGTTATTAACATTAACAAAGTTGTGATAAATGAAATTATAATTCAAAAATGTGTAATATTCTGCATTTTTATAAAACTACAGAGATTGTAAAATAAAAACTAGTAATGATTAGAAAAAAATGAAGAGGTTAGAAACATCAAACTCCAGAAAGGTAGGTCGCTCAGCGCCTTTTCATTTTCATTATTATTTTAACCTTGACTAGTCAATGCTGCGGTGCAATTCGAATATAATTATATATTCAAATATATTATATATAAACATATAAACGTAATAATTACATATATGTTCATTCATCTAAATAATTTTGTTTAACTAAGTTCAAACACCGGAAAATCACGTACATTTCAATTCTCATTCTCGGGGAATGTGGGATGTACAATTATATTTCTATCCAAAAAATATCGAGCGCATATTATTATTTCAAATAGTTTTTCATAACCATAAGATAAATGATATTTAAATAAAATTTGTTTCGTTTATGTTCAGCGCTCCTGAACGGATCCCTCGAATTCTTTGTGAAGAATCTGAGTGGAAATCAGTGGGTACGAGTTCGATCAGTAATAAAAGTGATGTACTGCCTCGTCGTCTACGGATCGTATCTGAAGACGTCCCGAGTCTCTTGTCAGTTTTACTTCCAAGACGTACATCATCATGTGACAGACTTCATTGCCCAGAAGCAATTTTCTCCCGGTAAAACCTATAGCGATCTGGAGTCGTCATTCGACCAACATGGCGGCGCCACCATCCGGAGGCGGGTATTCCCAGTGATCTACGACTTTGACTTCGAACGTCACCACCTTTTCGATGCTCCGCCACGTCAGCCAATTCAATCCTCGTATCTCGCGAGGATATTCATTCGTATTTTATTTGTCCCCTCACAGTGTCCCCCTTGTGACCTTTTATCTTACCTTCCAGACGACATATTTCTTGGCACTGACACTTTTAACGCACATCAGTAATTAACAAAAGGAGGAACACAGTCAGACAGTCATTTTAACCTGGTTGAAAATCTTTGATCGTATTGTTACGTCCGGAGAAGTAACAAACAATTTTGAGATTATATTCGAATAATACAAGCAATCAAGATTATAGGGTTGGCACTGAATAAAGAAAAATTCAGTTGGTTTAACAATATTTATTTTATTAAAAATAAAAAATCATTATTAAAAGTATAATTATTTTTGTTTTTGTTTTGACACATTTGTTATTTATTCTAAATATGATTACAAATACATAGTAAAGAAATACAAAGTAAAAATTGGACATAATAATTATGGTAAGATATTGCTTACATAAAACCTTTGGATTCAACTCTTAGCGATGATGAGATTTCACTCTTGATGAAACTTCACTTGAGGTTACGGTTACGGTTGGTTACGGCTCTAGGACGAGAACTCCGGAATATTTTCCGCTGAACAATTTGAGGACAACAGATTCAAGAGATGAGTCTATCGGGTCAACCGGGAGGAAAGACTGATTTGACTGGGCCAGGAGCACTCTATTTATCTAAATTTTTTGACATGGGAAACATAGGAATTGTAAAAGTAGGAGGTTTCCAGGAAAATCATTTGATATTTCAGCACGTTGGTAAAACAGTGTACAAAATTTGGGTCTTTCTTACATCATAGCGTTTGGTCACCTGCTCATCAATATGCGTTATGAGATCACCCTAATACGCTTTTCCAGTCATTCAGTGTTTACGGCCCAAGAATTCGTATACGAATGGGCTAATTATCTCTTGTATCAAAAGACACTCAGATGTATCCAACCATTTGTATGATATCATCAACAGTTGTTCATGGATTGTTGTTAAAAATAGAGGATTTCTGGACCCATTTATTGTAACCATAATATATCATTAAATAAATATTTTCTTTGTTTAAATTATCAATTTAATTATGATATTTATACTCTTTCAAAAGAGAATTGTAATTATATTACAATCAATAATAATAATGGAAATAGTTGATTGTTTCTCAATAAAATTTTGAACCAAAAATCTCATTATGCTCAGTTTAATTTGAATTTTTTCTAAGTTCGATTTAAAATATAACGTGATTTAGGCATCACGTAATAGTATATAAGAAATACGTATAAAATGAAATAGTAAAAATGAAAAAATCCTCTTTTTTGCGACAAGTCGAATTTGAAAAGTAAGTTTGTTTGATCTTTCGTGTGGCTGGCCGTTGGATATTATTGAGAACTTTTCGGACACCGCGTTGTCATAACGAGCGCATCGACACGATATTAAAACATTAAAATAATATATCGCCTTGGTGGCAAGAGAGGAGCTAAGTGACGCGTTCTTCCAATAACCCCATCTTCGTGGATCCCTCTTGGCTCGAGCGCCCTAATACAACTCGCACAGTTTCCGAAAAACACACACACGCTGCGGCTGTGTAATAAAAGGGAGCTGCAAAATGTAGGTTGCAAGGAGTATAACTAGCATCGAATCTTAGTGCTGCCATCTGCGGCCAGAAACAAGCCAAGATACACGTATAACATCATTTTCCAAGACGAACCAAGTTTGGGGGCCGACGAAAAGATGCTGGCGTGATCTTTCTATTAGTTCCTGTTTCCAAACAGTTGAACGTCACAATATTAGGAAACAGCTCTCTCTCTCTCGTTGACAAATTAAATTGTCGCAGCGTACGAAAATCAATAGTCCTTATTACATTTTTATCAGTATGTGGCCTTTGTAAATTTTTGTTGCAGCGCTGGCCGCCATAAACGAGCATCGACAGCCCTCTATGGACGGTATTAAATTAACGCGCACGTCATTCGGCAATTAAGGCGAATTAATCGGCGTTGGAAATTTTCGTCCAAAAGATTCGTACGTTCGACGTCGCTGAGATGTTATACGGTGCAAGAGTGAGTGTACGAACACAAGCTCATCGGTACTTGAGGAAGGCAGCAAGAGGATTACAACGTTAACGTTACTCGATGAACCTTTGATAATTCTGTTTGAAGCGTAGCGCGGGCTAATGTTGCGGAGTACCCGCGCTGTCACCCTCGAATTCGGTGAGCGCGCGAGCGAAAGCTTTCACAGAGGCAGGGATTAGCCAAGCCTCACGGCTACGGCTCTGCCGCATTTACCGCAAGCTGGACAGCCATTATTACTAGATACCTTGCTTCTGCCTTCTCGTATAAGCGAGCTTTGTAAATAATTACCAAACATTAATGCCATCAACAATCTCAATTTCTTTTTTGAATTTCACTTCCAATCAAAATAAAATATTTAAAGTGAATTCAAAATCACTAAATAAACTAGAGTTCATGGTTCGAAAAGTTTTACAATTGCTCTATCCACTGCAAATTATAATTTCATAATTATAATTGCATGATTATAATTTTTTGAAAATCAAAAATGGCTACAAAAATGATTTGTTTGTGAAACATTCTTTTTTGCGCAATGATAGTAACAATCAATGTACACTAGTCCAAATAAAAAACGCAACACTTCCCATAAAAATTACATATAAAGTGTTGCGTTTTTTATTTGGACCAGTATATAAGGGTTTTAAGATCAAGAGGAGTTATTATTTACAAGTAACGAAATTCATTTTAATTGACGTGCCAACTGTGAATGATAATTGAAGCTTTTCATGCATTTTTATAATTGGCTGTCATGCCAAGGTAGCGAAAAACGTGCGTGAAACAAAATGTACAAAGATTCGACGGGTCTGAAAAGGCACGATAATGAATGAGCTGCGGCTCATTTCGGGACAATTGTTTAGCCGCGCTAATTCGCGGAAAGAATTACGGTGAATGAAATTGTCGAGCGAGACAAGCATGCGTTGATTTAGCTGGTCTTTGTTTGGGCCGTCTGTTCCAAAGGAACAGTTCATATATAAATAACTAATTATATATCGTATTTTATAATTAAACCCTCAAAAATAGACGCGTAAATTGTAACAACATAATATATAAATAAACTTCGCAAAAATTGAATGAAATATTTTAAATTTTGTCAAGTTTTATACTTTTCATTCAAATGGCCTCTCGGTTTTGGAAAAACAAAACAAATTGTATTGCTTGAGAATTGCTTGATATTTTCCTGAGATTGGTTAATATTTTCCGGCAATTTATTGAAAGTAAATAAAAAATACTGACATAATGTCTTGGTTGTTACAACTCCAGGGATGATTTTAAGTCAGTTCACGGCAAGGATTCGAATCGGTCACGTTGCGGAATAACTTTCTAGTGTCGATCCTGTGATCGACACAGACATGTGGCTCTGTAATGTTAAAGAATATTAGCAATAAGTTTTATTTAACAATAAGTTTTTATGTAGTTTAAGAATTTATATTTTTACAATCAAATAAATAATGAAATAATGTATAAAATGTTTGATTTTTATACACAACACCGTCTTCATGAAGAAAATCTCAGAATGTTCACGAGATGTGTGTCAGTCGCGTTGATAATTAATTATAAATTACAACAAAGCAATACGAGTGTTTGATGTCGAGGGTGAAAACGGGCGGTGCGATTGATCGGTTAATTTAAAGGAACGTGAAAGGAACGAGAGTGGCTGCTGACGAGCCGGTGGCCTCGGGGGGTGTTTGCCTGTGTCGAGGCATAGCGAGTCGCTCGCTGTTCCTGTGCGGTTCTGTTGTTGCCTTTCGTTCGCCTTGACACTCCGACAGCTCTTTCATCTACGGATGATTACGGACTGTTGCTCCTCCCGCTGCCCCCTCACATCAGTCGAGAAAACCCACCTGAAAATTACTTATCCCTATAGTAGCAAAATAATTAACGCTTTCGTCATTCGCGCGATACCAAATACGTTTTTGGAGGAATCACTCCGGCTTACTTTATACGTTTGACAATTTTTCCGCCCGTGAGCCTTTTTGTTCTAGTGTACTTTACATGTTAATTTCACGATTCAATTTTTTTCACTAACTAAGACAAATCGTATAAAAATCTTCAAAGCTAACAGAAATTTTGTAAAAAATAAAATAGTTATTCAATTTTTTCTAAAACATATATTTCATCAAATAGAAATATCAGAAATAATTAACTAATAAAATAAATTAGCAAAAGACAGGAATTGTCTTATAGTGACCAAAAAATAAATAAATCTGAGAAACTACTGTAAATTTATTTTAAGTTTATAAAATTTTGTGCTAATACTGTTAATAACTGTTACCCGTCTTTTATTAGATTAAAATAATCAACTATTTTTTTATTTCGTATCAGATTGATATAGAAAGGATAGTATAGATTAAGGGACGAGAAAAAAATTGACCAATAGGAAGGATGAAAAATATTTATTGAATTGGCATATTATATATCCTTCGTGTTTATCGTTGGAAATTATGCAGCGCTGTGACACAAAGACGGAACAGTATTCAGTGCAGTTGAGATTCGGTGGGGCATCTTTCGGTCCATTGGTCCGACAGAATGATGTAAGTTGGTCGTGCAACTTAGAAGCCAAGCCATTTGTTTCCGGGCCGACAGAGCGATGATTTGTAGATGGAGCCGGTGAGTTTGCTGATTTTTATGTAAGAAGGCCGATGTCGCAGGGACACGGCGCCCGCGATCAACTCAACTTCCAGACGATCGTAAATTATGTTGGAGTCGCGAATATGAGCGCAGGTGATTCGCACCAAGAAAGGCGACTCTCTGAATGGGGGCATTGTGATTTAGTTAACGGTGTTATCGTGCATGCTCACCGGCTTTTCAATATATAAATTCGCGGAACGAATCGGTCGTTCTTAATTAAGTTGGCGAACCGGGGGTGTTACTGCCACGCATAAATCTCGTCCATGCGTGTACTTGTCAAACCGTGTTTACGCGCCCAATCACTTTGCCAAAGCGCGGCTATTCAGCGATTAAGATTTTATCGTTGTTCTCATATTCAACAAATAAAATTCTGTTGACAATACGACAATAACATTTTTTAAAAAGGAGCATAAATTACACATCAAACAAAACAATCACTTTTTCAGTAAACACGCCAAAAAAAATGATATATGTATCAATACGTAATAGAAATTATGTATCAAGCAAATGGAAGACAGAGAGCGATGAGACAAGCGGAAGTTCGCCACTCGCGCGCGTTCAGCCAAGCTCTTTCTCCTCAAATTAACCAGCCAGAGAAATGCTGCCTAAACTGAGATTATCATAATCTCTAGCGATGCCTGACTGTGGCAACATTAAGCGCGGAGATACGCCCTTGCATGCCGCATTGATGTAACGGAGCGTGCAACCGCCACGGAAATGTTACCAGTACAATGCTTATTTATCGAAACAGTTCCTCAAAACGAAATATAACCTCAAGTTTATAGTGACGATTATTTCGTTTCTCTTAACGCTAGTTCCTTACAACCAAGAGTGAAGCAACAAATTGTGTTACTTTTCGGAATTTTTATATTTTTGAATTTATAATTTGAAAATGCATTTTACAATAAACACTAAAAACAAATATACAAAATTTGAAAAACCCAGTTTTTGAGATTTTTTACAAACTTAATAAACAATGCTGGATTCTAGTCATTTTCCATCAGAGTTACTAAGTAACTTTTTAGTGAACTTTTCAAGTTCTAGTAAAAACACTTTTTTTAAATTCCAGTGAAAAATTTCTGATTAAAATGAATCAAAACTAAGTTTGTTTGCGGTGAAATAATGTAAAAATTAAAATTCAGATTTAAGATTGCAAATATACAAAAATTTGGACCGATTGATAGGATATGCACAATAAGTGTGAAGGAAGTATAATTTTTGTTTCTACGTTTTTCATAACGTAGTGAAAAGTGTACTATAAGATATGCTAGTCAATTTTGTTTCGTTATAATCATAGCAACAATAACAATAATGATAATAATAGTGTCGGAGCGTTTTCAAGAATTATGGCTGTCCTTGCTTTCGAGGATAAATGAGTCCAGAGGATTAGCTAAACAGTGGCTCAAAAATGTTATTATACAGCGACATAAATATTCATGAAACACCAACTCGACGGTCGCTTTATAGCGAGTGCTCGTTCATTCTCGTTTCTGCACTGAGATCGTTTTCCCACCGTATTGTCCATCTTCGTTTTTTCGCCCGTTCCTCGGTTTTTTCTCTTCCGTGTTACCTTTCCTTTTTTTCCTACGGATTTAATTCGGATTTCGAAGTTGAAGTACGACATTCGGTGATTATCATTGGTTATCTTTTTGATACTCGACCCTTTAAACGAGATATATGTTTCAGGGAGAAAAACTTTTGGAACGAAATTTTTGTGATGAAAAGGATAGATATATCTTCAAGTGTAATTAAACAATCAATTTCGTGTAATTAATTTTCGTCATGAGAATTAATTTATGGGATGACAAAAGTTGCCTCATTCTCTGAGTCACAGTATATGATATACCGGTGGTACAATCAATTTTATTGGATCAGCTTTGCAGGTTCGACCGTAGCTGTTTCTTACTTCAGAGAAGGAAAGTCAATTACTTTTCGTTTGCTCTTCACGTTTGCGACATAAAGTTGATTCCGACGTGTAGAACAGTGTCGTCTTAATTGGCATTATAAATCTCAAGCTTGAAATGAGGAAGTCAATAAGACCGGGCATAAAATAGGCGGATCTCATTGATTTGAGAAATATGAGAACATACCCTTTTGCGAACAAAAAGAAATACAAGCGAGTTATTTATTCACTTGTTCGTACAATGTTTGTCATTTAGAAAATTAACTCTCTGCCTCATCGTTTTTTCAAAAATATACAAAAGTGTTATAATACCCTCAGCCTTCATGGTATAACATTTTAGGATTATTCTCTAGAATAATATTTTTGTATTTGTAAGTTCAATTTTTAAAACTGCAAAATTCGATAATCTTTACGGGTGGTGATTTGTGTCATTGAAATTGAACGGTGAAAAATTAACAATGTTCCAGTGGCGAGTATCTGTGCTGTATTTTTAAGCCTTGGTGGGTTTGAACATAAAATGCAACAATACTGGTAAATAAATTATTCAAATAGTAATACAAAATACTATCTCGCGCTTGGTATCGAAAAATATCGTCATAAAGTAGCCAGGCATTATTGAAACAAATTTGTCAAGCTTGCCATAAATCGGTGAAAATCGATGTTTTTGAATGCAAGTAAAGGCACTTTTGCATATTGACCATCAAATATACTCGTCGCGAAAGTGCAACGCTCATTCGGCTAAACGTGATGCAAAAGCGGCGCGTATCTGCGCGCGGACATATATAAATTTGCAAGCGAATTCCAGCGGTGCGGTGAAATATTGAAAAAGGTGATTAATTAAAAGGTACGCTCGTTAAGCGGGATTACACGTGCGATTGATATTTTTGCCAGAACGGGTTTTCGTAATTGCGTTAACGCGAACGTCGAATTCAATTTGCTCCTCGCGCCGAATTCCCTACTGCATATTTTTATAAATATTACTGCCGATCGATGCGCGTGTAAACTGTTTGCCAAAGTCTTTTTTGCATTGTCTCGCTTTGATTTTGTGTCATCCCAAAAAAATTACTTTTAGCGAAACTTTTGTTCATTTTTATTACATATAATTTGCATTTAATATTTTTTCAACAAGGTACAATTTAATTCAAAGGAATCAAGGTAAAAGTAAATATATATGTGACATATGTGTAAGGTAGATTAAATACGTCACCAATATAATATTATAAAGATATATTTAAGTTATATGTCTCATTTAAGATGTTATACATACATTCTGTAGAATATATATTTAATCTTGCATTAAACCTATTAGTAGAATCATATGCAAAAAGCAATTTATTGTGACATAAGGTAAACGACCCAATTAATGACCACTTAACCTGACCGACATGTATACCTATTTGTGACTGCTTGTTTTAGACAATAATTAATTCTGAAGTTTTCATAATAAATGATTTCATTTGAAATTATACTAAGAAATTGATCTAGATCCCGAAAATGATAAAGTTAGAAAATTAATACGATTTTCTAACAATTTGATGACAAGACTGAGTGGTCACTAAGTAGTACACGGTTACTAAGTAGGTCTTTTGCCGTATATATCACAATATGATTTTTTTGCAAGCTAAGAGTTGTAATTATAATGACGATGATCATAATCATAATGTTAATAATGGTAACAATACTAATAATCGTAACAATAACAACAATAATAATAACAATAAAAATAATAAAAATAATCGATAGCTAATTGAATAATATAATCCGGAATTAATTATGTAAACTAGTGTGAGATTTAAAGAGGGTCTGTTTACTGATGTTGAACCATAGCACAGCTTTCACAACATTTGATCGTAATGCGTAATAATTAGAGCTTAATTTCCAAATAATACGTTGCATATTGGTTAATGAGATTCTGGTTCCATCAAAATTCAAGCGTATTTTTTTAACAGATCCAATGAAAAGATCTTTCACAAAATTCATCCCCAAGGTCTACTGCTCCAACTTTCGAAAACTTGTTCTAATCGATAGATATCAATTTAGCGGAATCAGCAGCGCAACTATCCCTTGTTAAGTTTCGCTTTGCGTAGTTTACCGAACTGTACAATGCGGATAAAGTTTTAGATGAAAAAAAAAGGAAGCAGAACTGAGTACTTCTTCGATAACGCGATAAAGCGAGGTTAAACCCATGTTTGGCGAGCAGGTTATAGGTTAAACGGTGTGCTAGGGGGTGCAACAGGTCGCGTGAACTTGGGTGAATTTTCTGTTCCAGGGCGCGCTGTCTGCCCCTCCTCGTCCTCCTGTCCAATCCCCTTCACCTCACCATCATTAGTCAATGTCGACACTTCTGTACTACGCGGAGTCCCACAGAATGCAACATCTGCCAGATATCCCTTTGTATCTCGTACAAATCCGTGCTCGAGTATTTTTGCACCAACAACTTGTAGCACATTTCTTGTTACTTTTGGTGGTACTCCTTTATTTGGGGTTGCCAAAGATGTTGATGTACAAGGATATTTCAAATTATCCCATTTACATTTCAATGAATTAATTCACTGTTATAAACCAAATTTTCCTTAAGAAACTTACCTGCTTACTTATATAAATAATTGTTCGTTTACAACCAGAATGCGAGCTATAATTTGACGACCAGCAATTTAATTTTGAAAGAAAAAAATGTAGGGTGAAGAAAAGCAGGATAGAATTGTGCGTCCAGACGGAGAAAATAAATTTCGCCGGTCAGAAGAAGGGTGGCATTGCAAAAACTCATTGCCAGCAACGAAAAGTACTTCCGGCCTTTATTGTCAGCCGCGTAAATCAGCACGAGCGTTCACGCGGTAAGGATTAAATGTCCGACGTAAATCACTCTGCGATTACGTACTCGCTTCAGTTTCTCTCTTCTCGCATCAGATTGATGAAGAGAGGTTGATACGATGAACTGGTCTCTGCGGTCGGCAGAGAAGTTTCGCATTCGAAATATAAGAGTTTTCAACGCGGACAGTTCGAGAGACATTATCGAAATTCAAAGTCGCGGACGAGAAGAGCAGATCGTGTTTGTAGAGGAAGCGATTCAACGGGAGAAGGAAGGGTTAGTATAGCACCCGCAGAATTTAGCCAGCCCTTGCCGAGGTCGAAGAACAAAGCTTGATTTATTGTAATGAGTTTGCAGGAGTTAAGAGGTCCGCCCTCTCCTCCCATTGGGCGCCATCGCCTCATCCCACTCAACTCGTGGTCTCCGTCCTGGGTTCGATATTCGAGCACGGTTTGACGGGGGATCGTCGGATCAACCCCCCGTCATAAACCCTTCTTAGCGGTCGGCGTTGTTGTAACACCCCGCTGAAATATGCATGAAAGCCTCGCATACTGATTGCGTTATTTTGTATTGTATCAGTCACATAATTACACGTTCATTTGCAATTAGATTCGCGACGCCCGGGACAAAGACGCGTCAATCGGGCTCTAATAAGATTAACCGAAGGCGCGGAAGCCGTCGATTGTCACGCAGTATTTGTCATAGTTTGTCCGTGCCAATTATGTTATCGTGTTACACCGCCTCTGTTCCAAAAAGAGAGAGGCGATGGTTTTGTCATCGATCGACCGGCATTTGAGCCCCAAATTAAGAGCAACATGGAGCTTACGTTGAAATGCGTCGAATCTCCTTCGAAAACGTTGAATTCATTGGGAATTGACGGGGGAGCCATAACTTCCATCTTAGTTTGACGTTAATGCTCCCCCGCCTCGCAGATACGCAAGGGGGTTAAGCTCACTGCGACATATTTATGGAGAGGGCGAGATGTTATCGCGATCCGTTCTCTGCCATCGCAGCCGCACCCTTCCCTACAATCAACTTCGTAATTATCGGACTCGCTGTTAATATTTGATCCTCCAACACATGATCCTGCGCTCAATCTTCGTTTCATTTCTATATCATGAACGTTAAACCTGATGAATGCTTCCGTCCAAATAGTTAACTGTCATAATATCCACATGTATTCAAAAGTAATCGCTCGCAATCATCAATTAGGATTTAAAATTAGAAAACCAAAATTTTTCTACCACTTGCGATGGTTCCAAAAGATCCTTCGCAAAATCTTTATAGCCTTGTATAAATTGCAAAAAGTGGGTTATCGATTTTTATCAATCGGTTCGTTCGATAACAAAAAAGAGCCACGTTAATCGTCGGAGCTGACTTTAATGGACACATTTTGGGCGACAAGGGCCGATTAGAATGGTTGCTACACTCTCTCTCTCTCTCTCTCTCTCTCTCTCTCTCTCTCTCTCCAAGTAACTTGGCAATCTATGGGTTCGACTTGAACGAGGTGGCAAAGTGGAGAGGGCCAGGGGGGGGGGGGATTTGAAACGACGGAGAGCTGCGTAAATTAGAGGGCGTCATAGATTTTCGCGGTAGCCCGCAGGATCAGGGCCTTAGATTTGCGTCCGGCAGATTACCCCGGGACGAAATGGGACAATGGGCGTTAGTCTGGTCGACGGCGTATAAATAAGGATCCCCAGGAAGCCAGGAGGAGATGGTTGCTTGTAGCGCGACCACGCTAGCTCTGCTGCCGAGACCGTTCGGTCGTCTATCTTGAACGTCGTCCTGGCGGTTCTTATCTCTGCGCTCTCCACTCGCTAGACATCCTGTGATCTAGGGCACCACTTCGCCGCGCTACCTTTCATCGTTGCGCGCACACTTTCTCCTATCTTTTGCAGAGCGTCCTTCGCTATTTCTTCGCCCGTCTATCTGTCTCGCTCAACCAACTGACACTACCACGACCTCTTCAGCCTTAATTATACCGTCTCGTGACGTCGCTTCTCCTTCCGCGCTACGCTCCCCAGAGATCGTTTCCTCTTAGCCTGCATTGTTGATGACACCATTCAGATATCTATTTGTCGCACATCAGACACCTTATCTTAAGACAAGTTATACGAGACGCGCATCTAATTATCGTTTAGTTATGACCGTGATACAGAAACGCGATTAGAACGCGCAAGAAAATTCGTTCAGCATTGAACTGTTAATAATGAATACTCGTCATCGTAAAATAAAAATAAATGTTCGTCATTATTTTTATTAAATTAAATTAAGTTGTAAGATAATTTATGTTTTCGTGCTGCCTCATTTAAATGGATTTTTATAATATTTGATCTCACCAAATATAGTTTTTTCTGTCCCAGCAATGAATAATTGATGATAGCTGCTCTGTTTGATACAATTAAAGTCGTTTTATATATTTGTAAAGAACTTTGAAGACAAGAAATACTGAACTTTTTCTAGTAAGACACACTGAACTACTGACAAACAGAGACCGAAAATACATTGGAGGTAGGGCCAAATCTATCAACTGCTAAAAATGGATTGATTTTAGAATTTAATTATATTAATTATTTCAAATATTGAATTAATAAATTTGTCCGTGGTGACATCAATATTTCTGTCATTTTTCAAGCTGCATAGAATATTTCAATTTTTTTCAAGTGTGACATCAGAGAGTGAATAATTTTCTCCACTAACGGAAAATAAAACGTATTTGACATAAAATCATAAACACTTGATCATAACACATTGTCCAGTGGAAACTAGATAAACGTTCATTAAGCCGCATAAGCGATGGTTCCTAAACGACCCTGTGCGTCCCAGCAAGAGAGTACTACATCTGGGCACTCGCGCTTACTCGAGTCTCATGAAAATCCATTTAAATTACATGGCAAAATAACTAAAAATAAAATCCTCATTCCCAGTGTACGGCAAGTTTAACACACAGACGTATAGCGGGAGAGAAAGAAGAGAGGAGCTTCCAGACTCGTGCCATAATTTTCTGGCAGCTCAGGGAAAAAGCGACAGCGGCGTACCTCTCTCCGGGTTGGAATTTCAGCAGCGGACGCTGCTGTTCCAGTTTAAAACTGTATAACCGGACAAAGTCGAAAGGATTCGGTGCACAATTGCATTCCCCACAGACGTAATGGGCCTCATGCGCATTGTGAACGACCCTTTATCTTTGTTTTTTTTTCATTCACCCTACGCGAATATTTTTCTTCCTGCCAAACGAAAGATGCGAAAATGCGCGCGAACTTGATTATACCATGGGGTTTTTTTTATACGCCGTCGAAAGCTCCTTCAAAAAATGAAACCTCTTAAGTTGATTTATACAGGAATGGACTGTTGAAATTTAACGCGCAGCGCCGTATGGAAATTCGCGTGGCACGTTCCATATATGGACGCCCGTGCCAATTTCATACGCCGCATCCCATAAAAATTATTTCAGCTGGCATCCCCACAGGCCCTACTGCGAATCGGCAGACAAACGCGCGTCCGCATTCAGATTAGCATCGCACTCGCCGGCCGATATTTACGATGCTGCGGTACGTTTCTCTTCCTCGACGGTACGCCGCTTGTATGCAACTGCCCTTGACCCTTTCACCTCGCATAATGAGCCGAACGGGCGATCCATTATTCATAGGACGATGTTGTCCCTCTACTCCAAATCTTTGGGTCCGTATGTTTCCGCGCGTCACGTTATATATCGTACATCGCGATTTATATTTTTCGGCGCCCGAAAGGTACACCGAATCGTCCCGTTTCTTCGCCGCGTATAAAAAATGCTCCCGAACAAAAGACAAATCGACAACCAAGTTCGTTGAATTCTCCAGGATAAAAAGGAAATATTCTAATTTACGTTATATATTTGAATGCTTCTTTATCATGTCTTCTAAAATATTTAGTTCTACTACTTGTATTAGAAATTTTCTAACAGGATTACGATGGAGGAACAGGAAATGAAGCAGTAATTTTTACTAGTTTTCATCTGAATCGTGTGATGGTACTGACTTTCAACTAACAATTTTTGTCAGTTACACACGAAATTTTACTATTCAATTAGTAATTTTTGTCGGTTACACGAATTTCTACTATTCAACTGACAAATTTTGTAAGGTACGCACGAAATATTACTATTTGGATAGTAATTTTTTGGAGCGCCTACATCAAACGTATGTAGGCGCTCTATATCGTCCAACTCTATTAGCCCTAGTAAAAAGGATCATATATTGATAATATATTGTCAATACATGGTCAATATATGATTTGCTGAAAATAATATATTGTCAATATATTGATAATTTATGGACAATATATGATCTTTTTTACTAAGGAGGTGGAATAGCTCGGGGCCTAAGTGACCGCGCGCGGATGGGGCTGGGGTTCGAGACTCGACAACTTCATATCAACTTTCTCAGTTTTTTAAAACAAAAACTTTTACAAATTGGAATAGTAATTTATCATGTTTCACGTTACCATCACACGATTCAGATGAAAACTAGTAAAAATTACTGCTTCATTTCTATCCGTGTATAACATAACAGTTTACATCGCATTTTTCAATTAACATGTAGTTCTAACATTCACATTTTTTATGCCTCATTTTTTAAATTTAATTAATAATTTACTGATAAAACTTTAAGCATTGTTTTATGTAATTGTTTTCATAAAAATTTTTCATTGGTGGAATTTGTCAAACATATTAACAACTATATTTTCTGTATTTGTATGCAATATGGTAAAGTTTGAAAACGTACATCTTTATGTCTATTTTATTTTGCCAATTCATATTTTGAACATCTACATTTTCAATCGTTTTTATATTTTGCAGACTGAAAGAAAATAACAGTTTTTCAAAATTTCATGCAATTCTGGCAATGGCTAAAAATTGTTTTAGTTCGAGTCTAATTATCTAGCTGATTTCGATGTTAAGAGATCCAGAAGATGTGATGGTGATTGTGTTTGTGGAGAAACGAAAGTTGGTTGTTGACCACAACTATTTTTCAGTTGTTTTAACCTTAATTCAAACGACTCCAACTAACAGCTCGTGATAATTTTTTATCAACAGAGTCAGAGATTTTTCAATATTATTCGAAACTAAATTTGAGTATTACGAGGGTCGATGTATTAATTTGCTAAAAGAGTCAACCAAGTATTTTATTTGGCGTTTGTCACTGGTTTTGGAAAAGTATATTTGGGATGGTCGCATTGGTCTGGGACGTGAGGTAGTTGATGATCATGAAAGGAGGGTCAGCTGGATGCAAGCGAGAGAAGAAGAGACAATGAACGTGTCTCGCGAGCCAAGTGATCGCTGCATCTTTCTTGTATGTTGGTGTTTCTCTCCTCGCACACACACAGTTTTAAGCTAGTGGCACTGGACAATCTCGGGAATCAATATAGCACCGACCGAGACTGTTCACGAGCACTTTGTCCCGTCGCTACTAGCTACTTTTACTGCTTCTGCTACTAGACAGACCATCGCTACTCACGGCCGGCTCTCCGCAGTCTTGTAATTAAAGTTGCCTCTAATGCACCAGCCAGACTATCGTCGTTACGCCGTCGAGTGTATACCACCTACTTCGAGTACACGAGCTAAAAAGCTACGTGCCTACGTACGCGTGTGTTTTGCGGTCTCGCGGATACCTACACACTGCGCTAAAATACATTAGTAAAAATTTCCTGTAATGCTCACGCTGCACGCTACGTTTTTCAATTTCTCCTAACGATACCCCCGAATAAGAGCTAAAAGGATCCAAGTCGCTTTGTTTGCCTTTTTTTCAGATGTATACACCGGGAACTAAATTAATTAGGCGACCGGCACGTGATATCTTCTAATGATCACCAATTCGAGTTTGCAAAATTGAATTCAATCCTTGCTTTCATCAAGAAAAAAGAAACACTAAATATATTTTTCAAAGGAAGAATAAATCATTTCAGAATTTGTCCTGAGAAAAGAAGATTGTGATATCTTCGGAAAAGAGGAATCTAAGCAAAAATGTATACCAATCTATACAGACTCGAAGAAGCGCCGAATATTTAGATATCGTGTGCTACACTCGAGGTGCTGCATAGTAAGAGCCCGTTTTTGAGTCTGCAGGGTCCCGTAACTGAGTTTGATCACACAGTTGTCTGTGCATACCGGACAAGGTGAGAGAGGACTCGCCCAGGATATCTCGGTTCACTCATAAAAAGTTTACTTCCTTCAGATGCATGTGCCCGCTTCATTTACTTATACATCGCTCTTGTGGTCGATCCCGCAACACATTCCGTCGGGACTTTTGTGGCGACAAGGGATGTACAGCTAAATATTCAACGTCCCAGAACTCTAAAATTGTGCGATATCGGTGACTAAATCTACGTGAGGCTGCGAATGCGAAATTAACAAACTAAAGCAGAAGTGCCTCATTTTTCCACTTTTACCTGTGATGAAAAAAATGATATAAAAAAAAATTCCTGTCCTGAAACATAGAGTCAACCGAGAAGATTGACACATGCATAAGGTAAAATGTGACACCCTGAATGTTTTATGAACAAGTTAATTTTTGGGAAAATTTTTAAACGTACGAATTCACTAATTGATAATTATTTACAGTGTTGGTAAAAAATTCATTTAAAGTGTCGCAATTATTCAGAAGTGTCACTCTTATTTCTCATGAAAAAAGAAACATATGTATGCAGTCTTATATATTTGCGTATATGTAACATATGTGACATATGTGTTGCACATGTGTTTATTTTCATTTAAACTTATATGTGATCTCTATATGAAATATTTGCAGCATACACTTTGTTTTATATACTATGTTTTCTTTGCTTGGGTACGCTCAATTTCAATGAGGAAAAAAACCGATCAATTTTTCAATGTCATGAAATTGTAGCATGGTTTTAAAAATTCGTTTGATTTTGAAGCTGAAGTTAAAAAGGAAGAAAAGTTGTATTAGACAAGAAGTATATTATTAACGAGGAAGTTAATAATAACGAGTTAAGTGTGAGTCGTTTTCATACGAAATGAAATTTGCTATGGCAAAAGGCGAGCGATCCATTAACCAAACCATCCGGCCATTGGTTCAACTTTACGTTAATGAAACGTAGCAGAAATATCTTGGCCGTTTAATTAGAAGCAATAAACGGAAGTAGTTCGATTGCCGGTGCATCCGTGGAGACTCGCACACGACTGTTCTGTGCCCAGTCTTCTTTTCCTATCCGTTTCTCGACCTTTCTTTCACATTTCCGTTTTCAGTGCTATCTTTTGCCAAAGTACCGCTACCGTTCTCAAATGCTTCGACATTTTCTTCGATGACGCAGAAAAAAAATGGATCGTCCCATTAAACGGCTTAAGCGTTGCACCAGCAGCCGACAAAAATTTAAATTGGCTTATAAAATTGTGACCCGGGCTAATTTGAAGAAGAATGATTAAAATGCTCTTCTACAAACAAATCCAAATATTTTGCTCGCTCACCAAATACGATAATTAAATGCGTATGATGTAAATTGAAATGAAACAAAGGCGTCTGCAAGTAGTGCAGAATAACGAAGACATTGTGCCAAGCAGTGATGTGAATTATCCTGCAGCGTTCGCTGGATCTTTGTCGCTCTCTCACGGACACACGCCAATTCTAATTTTGCACTCATGCTCTTTTAATATCTCGTCGTTGCGAGAACGCGGCAATAAATCTTGAGATTCATTATCATAAATTGGTCCGACCCGGCGGATGTTGACACGTTACGCGTAGAATGTCTCAAAGGACAACGAATAAATAAGTTTAAACAAAAATATTTTGGAATTGTTTGTTCAAAATTTGCCACATCAAACAAACCGATAATGATTTCGTAACATAAAGCACATCTTTCATATTCGTTGTACAAATAAAACAATGAAAAACTTTTCAAAAAACTATTCACTACCCGAATCCCGAATTACTCATTGTCATCATTATAAATTGATGTAAACCTAAATGATGCTTGAAAGAAAATTTACGTCCAAGATAATTTTCGGAATTATTATAATTAGGTCGCGAGATTTGACATCAAAGCGAATTATTAATTTATGAGCACGGTCCTATGAATTATCGCGGGCAAAAATAATAACTCGCAATGATTACCGAGAAACGATTATTTCAAATACTTTAATTTTATCGCGTGTCACTATAGAAGTGCAATCTGTTTGCTGTTGCCAAGCATCCTATATTTATCGCACAACGTTTTCTGGATCGACAACCGGATTGATACATCTCTTCAAATATCACAATCAAAAATATCGATGAACGATGATCACATTGTGAATAGAGATTGTTCTGATAGATTTTGTGTTAATTTTCATTTCAACTTTAGCATTTTGGCAATAGCAAGACCGTGGAGTTGTAATAAAAATATTTGTCGCTGTATTGTCTAAGCATACGGCTTGCGTACGGAAGCGATCCATCACTGTGTCAGATAATTAGTACACAACAGCGCCGCGTGTATAATCACTTGGAATAATAATGCGAGACACCGTTTTGCCGAAGTGTGAAACGACGGAGCGACCGAAGGCCATAAGCGTTGCAAGTACCATAAACGCGGTATGGTGTACGTTAACAGTGCAGTGTTACACGCTACACGAACATATGCACAGTTGTATGTCTATGGAATAGGCCGCCTGGTGCGTACACGCGCTCTGCCTTGCCAGACCGATATGTGAGAGGTCGATGATTACACGCTGGCTAATTGTTGCCAGCACCTCTTGTCACCGAGAAGTTCTGCAATCCGTTCAAATTCACTCGTTTTATAAACATTTATGGCCGAAAATAACTTGATCGTTGACTGACTTCGCACCGTGGTGTGAAACAATAAAAAGACCAACTGAAAAACAAAGAAGCAGAAAAAATTGAAAAAATAATTGCATTCTATCGCATACGATGATAATCAATCAAAAGATTATCTTTTACCTTGTCAGCAGTTCGTTTTCAAATTTCCTCGTTGTTTTTAACGGCGGTATAAACTTGCAATTAATTAACAAAAGTTTCTCTTAATTTGAACACAATAGAGATCTTGAGATGATAAGATATAATAATTTAATATCTACTCCATTTTTATAGCTTCGTGTATGGTAATTTGAAACCTTGGCCAGTCACACAAAGTGGTCATTCATATGCTCGATTATTTTTTTTTTTCTTGAATTCAGTTACTTAGATAACGAAGACATTTTCACCTAATTTGACTAATTGTTAATTATCATTGCTCTGACATAATTAGACAACCGTGTCCGCAATACATTACACTCGACATGTGAATCATTCTCAGGTGCAAAAAAAACTTTTTCATATCATCTTTTAAATCTAATTGAATTTCAAATTCAACAATAAAAATATATCATTTCTTATCTTATAATCAATGGGCCAGGTGTTGTCATGAAGAACTGAAGTAAGGTGTTATAATGTTATTGTTCTGTAATAAAAATTGCGGATGAAACTGATTTTGTTTGTTGTAGTGATTACAATTTGAACAGGAAATAAGTGTCTGCCCAGTTTTTAAATACCGCGAAAAGATCATGAGATTGAATACTTTTGTAGCAGTGGCATCTGTAAGATTACAAAATCAAATTATAACACTAAATCCGAGTTTTCAAAACTTATTTTTATTAATCATTTTTATTGTTGTAAATACGACAGTAGAACGATAATTAACATATAATTGATTCATTCATGTATAAAATTATGCATAGAATTAGACGAAAATTGGTATCAATAATGTATTCTATTTTGTATAATAATAATCAGACAATAATTAATCATTCGACGACTCACTGGTTTGGAAACGTGTATTGCAATGGCCCTTAAAAATCGGGACAAAATATGAATAAAGACGGCATCAAAGAACAAACAAACGCACAAATAAAAGCAATTAAAATTTGTAATTCACAAATTATTATCAATACTTTTTATAATGTACTGTGGAGCCGACTACTTTATTCAGTTAGCCGTGTTTAATTAAATGCAATAAATTAATAATTACAGAAAGTCCGAGGGAAAATTACATTTTTGTCACGATCGAATTTCATTTTTATTGCTGAATATCGGTTATGTGTACATACGCGTAAATTAAACAAGTTTCCATAACCCATCTGAAAATATCAATTTCCGACTTAATTAACGATTTTAAGTTAAAAGACAAAATAAATTTAATTACTTTGGTAATATACGATAAAAATTATCAAACATATCAATTTTTCGAAAATTCTTTATTAGTTTTTGTTTTAAATAATCTTTCTGTTTCATCATTATTGTTTAAAATTACCTTTTTTGCTTATATTTTATCATTTATTGAAACGATAATGTTTTCATTACTTTTTTTATTTCTTCCAATTCCTTGAATTTTAGATAAAGTACTGTACCAGAAAAAAAATCAATTAAATGTGTGCTTGTGAGTAGCAAGTGCGCGACTAATGCAATTAATTTACATAAGAATTGCAAGTCTCGAGTTCGGTATCGATTAAGTGGACCAGACTGTCCTGTCAGACGGTTGTCTCGTTTTAACCTGGACAGCAGCTAAGATTTGCGCATGCGTTCTCTTCTACAAATTCACTTATTTCTCACGAATACAATTTTGTTTTTTCATGTTTAAGTATGTACTTTTTTATGAATAGAGCTTATAATTAAATTTGCAACAACTTATTTCTGTCACTTATTTTCTCTTTCACTAGTAATAAAAGATTTTGAATTCATATTATATTTATCCACTATTTCATCCCGATAATAAAATTGTCAACCATTTGCGGCCAGCAGGTAAAATGCATGACAATTTACCTAAAATTTAGATCCGCTTAAAATGTCTCTCCCAAGGATTAGTCAATAATTTTTCGTGAGCGTAAATTGTCTGATGAATAAATTCTTAATGCAAAGTCGCATGAATTAAATCTGGTGGTTGTTATACTTCTTTTTCCGCGGAGATAATGCACAGTAATAGTGAAGCCAGAGTTCGGTCGTTAGATTGGGAAAGTGTACGTGGTTGTATCCCTTGTGGACAGTACGTAAGGACCATAAGCCAAAAAGTTGGTAAGGCAAGGCGGAGAGACGTTAGTCGTTATGAAGCTCATGGGTGAAGTCAAGATTGTAATTAGCTAACACTAAGTTCCGAGGTTTCCTCCAGGTGTATTTACACCGCACATAAGACGAAATATATATGCACGTAAACCGACGTCTCGTGTATAAAGCAACAATACGACTTTTTGCTTCCACCAAATGCTCAGCACGTATCGAAATTTTGTTTCGCACTCCCTTAATATCCTTTGTTACGTTTTGCATCTAATGTCACTACTTTGTTTCCAAACAGCGAATTTAATCTTGCAACTTCTTAGATCTTATGGAACATGGATTTCTTTTGTAAAGAAAATAAAAATGGAAACGTGTATTTTTTTACGAAAACGTTTTAGTGCAAGCGTAGAGCAATTGTGACTCACGTAAGTTTCACTTGATCTTGTGTGTTTGTCCGCGAACTGGAAATTACGATATTTTACGTATGCATTTTTGAGGGCGACGTTGACGCGTGACGTGACATGATGTGTGTCATTCGGATTTCTGTCATGCGACATCTGATGGCGAAATCGCAATTTGGGACATGCACGCTGAAGCGGTGCGAGGTGAAGCTGATGCGACATAACGTGACGTGAGAATGATTGCACGTCACTTGGTGAGAAAAATACATCTAAAAATATTAATCAAACCCGTCCGCGTGGCATTTACTCGCGTACCTCAATTCATATTCGTTGACTAATTGAATTATCAAATATCATATTTTGTTTGCAGATTCAATTCCTTAACCTTGTCTTCAATACTTATCGTTTGAACGATATATGAGCAAATCCAGAATTAACTGACCGTTAGCCGGACCAAAAAAGAAAAATTTTGAATTCAGTGGCACCCCCCTGAAAAAAAAAAAAAAAAAATACACGTGTTCCTGAGACCCTCCTGAACACGAAAAAAATAGGTTCCACTTTCTTTCAAAGGGGGACACATTCAAAAAAAATATTTTCTGTTTTTATTTATTTTCTAGAATTTGGCATTAAAATAAGTCGATAAAAAATTTTCTGATTCATTTTGGGTTGTACTTAGACCTATAATATCTTAATCTCCCTAAAAATTCTGGCGCCTAAAATTTTCGCGCCCAAAAAATTGAGCGCTTTACTTTTTTTGTTTTTTATAAGGAGATTAAGTTATTATAGGTCTAAGTACAACCCAAAATGAATCAGAAATTTTTTTATCGACTTATTTTAATGCCAAATCCTAGAAAATAAATAAAAACAGAAAATATTTTTTTTGAATGTGTCACCCTTTGAAAGAAAGTGGAACCTATTTTTTTCGTTTTCAGGAGGGTCTCAGGAACACGTGTATTTTTTTTCAAGAGTGTGCCACTGAATTCAAATTTTTTCTTTTTTGGTCCGGCTAACGGTCAGTTAATTCTGGATTTGCTCATATAAATTTTTTCAATGTTTAAATGTTTCTTGAAATCTTTCATTCGTTGTACTAAAAATCCAAAAAAGAATATGATCATATTTGAATAATCATGTATGCTTCCAGATGTAAAGCATAAATACAAATATATTTGCATTATGTATACCATAAATGGGTGCATATGTTCGAATTTATCTTTTTCCTTGGGTGGTGGTTAGTTAAGTTTCATTTAATTGAATTTGTATTTTTCAGTTATGAACTTTTAAACTGGAATCTCAGTTGATACCAAAAAAACTGACTGGATATTTTTTACAGTGCAATTTCGTCAATTTGTTTTTGATGACCTATAAAAATCGTCCAGGAAAATGTTGCCGTTGACATCTGTTTTCTTCAGTAAGAACGTGTTCGAAATAATTCAAGTGGTGGAGTGCGCGAAACGCAAAGGGTGCGAGGACGCTATAGCGCGCTGACTGTCTTTGTTAATGCATCGCCTCCGGAATAGCCGATTAATTCCAACTAAAGGAAGGAAGCGACTATAACTCGTCTCCGAGGAAGCATTCTTAATCCGCGCACTACTCTTTATTCTCAAGTTTTGCTTGACTCCCGTTCGATTTGGCCTTCCCTTTTTACGCGCGCGTTTATTTGTCCTCTTCTACTGTAACAGTATATCCCCTCATAGGTTACAAAAGATCTCCTTTGCTATTCACTTTGCAAACGGTGTACACTGCACGTTCTCTGTTTCAGCAGCCAGGCGACACCACGCCATTTCATTTCCTCGCCAAAAAAGAAAAACCATCACGCTATTTATGAGGTTCTGCCATCGCTCTCTCAATGGCAATGAGAGCAAAATTAAAAAACAAAATAAAACAATTGATCAATTTCCCCGGAGGTTCGATACGTTGAATTGAAAAAGTATTGTTTGAACTTTTGTTTTGAACAATTATTTTAACGTTACTATACTTTTTAAATGAAAATGAAGTGTGGTGTAGTATTGAGTGAATTACACCTTGTTTTTTTATTTATTATCTGTTTCAATTTCATTTTGTCTGTTCAAGTTTGTTGTGGCGTTCACGGGTGATGAACGTCACAGCTCAATATACGTCACAACTGATGAGCTTCAATCACAATCAAGTTAAGGCAAGGAAAAGTTCGATGCACTGAGAGTGCTGGTTGGTGTTGAAGAAATTGTTTAGTGAAACATTTTTTTTATCCCAGTTAGAAAAGTAAAAACAGTTCATGCTAATTTTTATATGGATATGGGAATAGAACCTAAGTGGGCGAAATGACAGTAAAAATTTTGTTATTTAAAAAATTAAGTAAACTGCTTGTATATTATAATACCACTTGAAAAGATTTCTGAATCAGACAATGGTACTCTTGCGAGTCGCTGTTTAAGGTTTCGAATCCAATTGTGCACATAAAGTTGTAACACGTGCTAGAGCACCGAAATTAATGATAAGCACTGAATTTAATTATAGGACACGGTAATTACGCGACTAAAATATTTGATTCTCCGTCTAAAGATTGTTATCTACACGCGGTGTCTATCGATTATTCCACTGTCTCGAAACATCTAATGTCTACGTAAAAGCCTCTTTTATTTTATTATCCAATTAACTAAAAAAAATAGCCTTCAATTCAAAATGTTAACTTTCTTCTTTTACCCAGTTCCCAAAATGAAATGACTGTACTGGTAAACAAAAATTGTTCGTAACTTTTATAAATGAATACCGAAGTGTTCGCGGCAATCGAACGTAAGCCGGTTCGCAGCAAACTCGGGATGTTCGA
Organism: Trissolcus japonicus; assembly: GCA_030522925.1. Taxonomy (NCBI): domain Eukaryota; kingdom Metazoa; phylum Arthropoda; class Insecta; order Hymenoptera; family Scelionidae; genus Trissolcus; species Trissolcus japonicus. Next base: position 3,004 of record JAPYZS010001562.1, on the reverse strand, counting down.
TCTCTCGAGTGTTTCATCCAATTTCTGTTTTATGTGATTCGCGCGAGTGGCGCGTATCGCATGAATAGTGGAAAGATCAAGCGAGAGCTTCACATTTATTCTATCGACGAATGTTACAATATTTTCGCGGAATCCCTCGGAGAAATCTTCGTGGCGTTACATCACCCACCTCTGACAACAAATTCGTTTCGCGTTGTGTCAGTCGCGCGGTATGTGCAAGATATGTGTACTGTATATGTTTCCGTCAATTGCACAAAAGGAACTGCTGTTCTCCTTGGGGTGTTAAGATGTAATATGTCACAATCGCTTTCGAGTAACTGAAAAACATTTCATTGGCTTACGTTGACGATGAAGCTTTTCAAATGACTGCAATTTTTTGCCAATACTTATTTGGGTGTTAAGAAATACATCATTTTTCAAATAATTACACTTGTATTTTAATGTTTCGTACACTGTTAAAACAAGTGTCTCATATATCTTAAGTTCTTAAGATCTATATCTGGATGGGTATAATATAACTCCCTCTTCCAGATCCAAGAAATCAACACAAATATTAAAGAATTTGGTTTTTAGTCAGGTGTAATATCTTGACGCGATTTTTTGAAGGTGTGATATTTTTGCACATGATGTAGATGTAGGACACCAAACTGATTGACTTAAAACTAGTCATTTGATAAATCAAGACTATGTGTAATGCCATCCTACTTATATCTTAATATTTTAGATCTCTCTCTGTTACACACCGATAAAGAGAGACACGGCTACATAATTACTTGAGCAGTAAACATTCCGCTTGCGCATCCTCTCTCCATCGCAAGACGTCTCAAGTACCGCAGATTAAACTCGTTAATTCGCGCAATATTTTTGCCCGTATCTCAAAGCGAATAAACAAGCCGTGCTACCCAGTATAAGATGTTGAAGTTTCGTGATCGCAACACGTCTCATGGGACCACTCATCCCTGTCGAGCAAGCTGCCCCAAGACGCTTAATCGGGCAACCTCACTGGCTTGAAAACAACATGAAGTAAGTATACAAGGTGAAAAAACAAGGACAGGTGAAAAAACAGGAACATCATCATAAAAAACAATGAATTTTGAAATAATGCCTGTGAAAAATTATAACGTGGATAAAAATAAATGAGGTACAGAAGGAATTAAATGTTGTTAACATATACTGATAGAAATTTTGACTAGATTATACTTAATACACAGGTATGAAAAAATTATTTAACGGAATTTTATAATTAGAGTCATCCGGGGTAAGAGTGACATAGGGTAAAATGTGGGATCCAAAAAAGATATTTGAAGAGTCATTTTCACCCCAGTTGACCCTATGTTGAATGATAATTTTAGATGGTCAACGTCTGTGGAACTGAAGCATGATGTAGTTGATTTTTTTTACTCAAGAAATGTTACATTGGAGTATGAGAGGAGTAGTTGTTGAACAACTGACGTGGCTGCCCAGTGGTTGGTGAACATACGGGGACCACCACTAACGGGCTGCCGTTTTCGATCGGGCGGTGTCTCACAGATAACGCTGATCACGAGCGACGTGCAGCCAAGCTGCTCATAAAGTGTTTAGCTGAGAGGAAGGCTAACGTTGGCGATGATGGAGATAGCGTTGAAGGATACCGGAGGAGCACCGTTCGAGTTCAACTACACGAGCTTTGACGGTAATAATTGAGTGCCGTTGTGTTTACTTAACGTTTCATCTTTTCCCTCGCTCTATCGTCACGTTATCGCCTGAAGTGACAGCAATGCGTGACAAATCCATCTCGCAAAATTGACTGGAGCAACACTGAGCTATCATCAGCGGTTATCAACACAAGAGAGAGTCAGAAACAAAACTCGATTCTTCTCAGTCATCAATGATACAAACATTTTACGCTTCACGAAGATGATGCAAATTGTGAGGAAATTTCCTTTTTAACCGACACGGGCGTTCACTGCACAGCACACGCAATTACTCATTTCATTTTGTTTAAATTGAAAACTTGACTAATTATATTAAAATTTTTTTTCTTTTTTATTGAATTCAATACCCATGTAGAAATTGCCAGCGATAAGCCAAAATGAACAATCGATTCTATGTTGGACCAATGTTGACAGCCAATGTTGGACAACCAACGTTGTGCCAATGTTTATCAAATTTAATTGCTAGAATTGCAAAAGAATCGGAAAACAAACTTTGGCATACATTATTATACAATGGTGGCATCCAATGTTTATGCAACATTGACACCGAACATCGGATGCCAACGTTGGGCCAATGTTGGAACAATTAAATCTTCTGGATAAGTAGGTAACATATTTACACTATATTTGCAAAGACAGCCGATGGAGCAGTGGACTGAATGACGAACTACAGATCCAAAGGACGAGCATTCAAATCCCACCTCAGAATCAACAACAACCTTAAATTCATCGGACTTTCAAAATTTTTAACACAGACTATAAATCATAAAAATAATCGTCTAAAAATAATTACGTGAAAAAAATGTCAATAGGGTAACGGTGGGTATTGCTGCGGCTGTGGGTATAACTGCTGTTTTTAAAAGATGTTATAATAAATATTCGTATGAAATTACAGTTAATCAGAAATATGTTTTTTTTTTATACTTTCAACGTCGCAGATTATAATTAACATAAAACCATATATTTTTAGATCAAGTGATCATTAATAGACTTAAAAATATTCAAAATTTGTATCTCAATTTGATATTATCAAGATGAATGCCGAATTAGAAATACGAACACTATTTTCCCACTTGTATGCGTGTATTTCTGCTGCCTTCAACTGTCAAATTGGTTCTGTCAGTATAACTTTTTTTTGAGTGCAGTTTCTGGAATTTTCTGAGATTGTTATCGTGAATAACGATTTGGATAAAAAAAACCATGACACCCAAAAAAAAAAACAGCTGTAAAAAAAGTTTCAAAAGCAAAAAAACTGAAAAGAGAAAGGATGAAATATTCGAAAGAAAAAATGGCCCTCGCTTTAAAAGAAG
>JAPYZS010001561.1:0-24239 GCA_030522925.1 Trissolcus japonicus | reverse complement strand
CAGAACGAGGGACAAGAAGGGAAAACTTTGTTTATAAAAATGTAAGTAAATAATATAAATAATAAATTTATAAATAAAACTGGTGAATTGTAAAAAAAAATTCACCTTTTTTCGGGCATGTTTCACGCATCGACATAGAGGGCCGCGCGTATTGAACAATCGAACCCGCACTTCGACTAATTCCCTAGCCATTACATGACCAGGCATACCTGCTAATAACTGTATATGCGGGGTTGGTGCGCAGAGGGCGCAGTGAGCGAACAGAGCTCCTAAGTAATATAAAATTCATACAATTTTAAATTAAAACGTATAGGGATCATAGAATAATCAATTATGTTTAAAAGTTGTATTAAAATTTATTTATCATACAATATCGTGAAAAATTTTTTATTCAACAATATAATTACATATATTATCTTCATTCGCATTTCTTCATTTCATAATAATAATAATACAATACTGCATTTATGATACAAATTTATAATTGGACTTTATTTTGCAAAAATATTGATGTTTACATGCATCTCTTGGTGGAAAAATGTATGATTTTTTTTAAGTAAATTTTAATCTCGGCAGTGAAGCTCATCTGATCCGTCCCCGCAGTCGTCCGCTCCGTTGCATTTCGATGCCTTTTCAATACATCGACCATTTCTGAAAGAAAAAAAATTATAATTTCATGTTTCATAACAGATATTGTAAGTCAAATTGTATTCTTACTGGCAAGTATATTCCTGCTTATTGCACTTTCCACGGCATCCTTGGGGTTCATCGGAACCGTCCTGACAATCTTGAAGACCATCACAGAAATGTGTTAACAAAATGCATTGTCCATCCCTGCAAGTGTACTGATCGGAAGATGGACAAGCTGGAAATTTCAAGTTATGAATTTTATTTAAAAATCATAAATTTAATAAATAACTTAAGGTGATGCCGATTAAAGATGTGCAATATATTCTTGTTTTATTATTCGTATGAGTTGCTAGATCATCTGCGTGAAATGTACATAAAACAGTTAGTAGTGTTTTAGAATGAAGAAACTCAAAGCATGCAAATAAAATGACATGAAGTACTCACAAAAACCAATAGGACCTACAAAAGAAAAAGGAAAGTTTGAAAGATCTACTTCACGAAATGTAAACCTGATAGCTAACCACCACCAGAGCGAAATTTGCAAAAATTATAAAAACTAATTCACATCTAAACTGTAATTATATTAAATCAAATGGTTAAATTCATGGTTTATTTATAATTAATATGTAAACCAAGACCATTGTACTACAGTAATTTGAGAAGGACACTAAAGTAACTTGAAATAAGATAATATCCATCTTTCTTCTAAAGAAGCTCATTGGATAATCGCACTTTGAGAAAAAAGAAAAATAGAAACGAAAAAAAAAATTAATAATGAGTTGAGATAAGATAGATATCAAAAGAATAATAGCAGTACAAACCAGGAGTGCAGTTGAGTTCGTCGGTTGCGTCCCAACAATCAATTTTCCCGTCACATTTTTTCTCTATTGATAGGCAGGAAGTTTTGTTGCCACATTGGAAGTGAGTCTGAAGATCACAATCTGAAATTGCATTCATAATGTGAATAATGATTATGTAAATTTCTTTAATTACACGAAAGATCAAATAAATATTTTTCTGTTAATTTGTAAACAAAGCGATGAATAAAAATTATATTTTCTTCCTATGAAAAAAAAAAATATATATATATATATAATAAGAGCCAAATTCTGTCTTGATTGTATAGTGATCCTTTAGTATTATTCACCGGCACAGTTGGAAAAAAAGATGAAGCAAAACATTAAGGCAATAACGTACAATAAGAAAAACACATGTGTGTAACGGACAGCCTAACTGTTCGGTACTTGGCAAACTATGAATTTTTCAAATAACAGTTTGTCAAATAGCCTCTGGTGCTATTTGGTCGTTATGCGCATTATCAAGCCTGTTTCTGTACCGCGTTTATCAACCTTATTATCTCGATAATTTTTCCTTGGCGTACCACTGTTTATCATTTTGTCGCGAGTATATAACAATTTCTAACGCAGAGAATTTAACAGAGCGCGTCCAAGGGCAGTACGGCGAATGGTGCACTATTTCACTACTGTAATTTAATACCTGTTGCTGATGGTTGCGAAATTTCACGAAAAAAGTTGCACTATCAATTGCGTTATTTAATAATCCGGACGTAGGAATGATAAAATGGATCAGATGGCAACAATACGTCGCCAAAAGAATATACTGATGTCAATATGATTAAAATATTGTTATTTTGTCGAAAAGAACGTGGATTGATCATTCAGACAGCCGTGATATTTTGTGGCCACTTATATAAAGAAAAAGGTTGCGTGAATAATAATTTAAGATAATTCTGTATCATTGTTTGGATTTGATTCTGAGAGCGACACTTTAGCAGACCTTAGTAAAAAAGATCATATATTGTCAATATACTCACAATATATTCTTTCCAGCAAATCATATATTGTTCATATATTGACAATATATGGACAATACATTGACCATATATGTTTGCATATTTTTCATATATGGACAATATATTGGTAATATATTAGCAAATTAAAAAAACAATCGATATATTGTTCATATATTAGCCATACATTGTGAATGTATGGTCAATATATGGTCAATATATCTGTGGCTGTGAGGAATAACCAGTTAAGTGGCATATAGGATTTACGTATACACTTAACTGGTTTTTCTTCGCAGCCACAGATATGATTTCTGATATTGTCAATACATGTTTTATGTATGGACAATATGTGGTCCTTTTTACTAAGGGACATATACGAAGTTGGGACAACTTGTTCTCTGTCGGTGGTTGGGATCAACAGATGATAAAGTCGTATAAGAAACGGCGATAATAACAAAGAAATAACACGCTTACCACAATTGAATTCATCCGAGTGGTCATAGCAGTTCATGTGCCCGTCGCAACGCTTGGCCAAAGGGATGCATAAAGTATTTGAACACGTCCATTCATCATCCAGACAATTATGCCCAACATTCGTACACCTGGAGGATCATTAAAATTGTTTGTATTTTGCATTTGTTTGCATTTGCGCTTTTGAATAAATAAATAAATAAATACATGTAATGAAATAAGTAATGAATAAATAATCGAATAAGAAATAAAAATAGGTATACCTAAATGCATTGAAATCAAGTCGATGGCACTTCTGCTTGTTGATGGTGCAAAGACCGGCACAGCCAGTGGGATCGCGTGAATCGAGTCCTCGTCTGCAAGTCGGGACGTGCTCCTCGACGAGCGCCACGCAAACCTCGCCATCAACGCAATCGTCGCAGTAACGAGTGACGTTGAGATGAACCGCCGGCATTATTGTCGTCTGAGTTTCCGGTTCCGGGGTGAGGGTCGTTTCCGCAAACAGTAGATTAACGTTGAGGAGCGCATCCACGGGCGTCGTCGGGTCTATTGGCAGCAGCGTCTCGCTCGACGAGTTCAGCCTGTCCAACAACAAGACAGGGCCGGATGTGCTATTGCCGGACATGGATGCGTTTCGTGCCGACGACCTTAGGTACTGCTGAATGATTTGAAGCTTCTCTGGCTCTGAAAATAAACGCAAATGCATTTATTTGTGTTATGCGATCTCGGCATAGACGATGCGTCACTCTGACAATTATAATTTACAGCCAACCAATTGGAAAACTGAATATGAGTACAAATACAACAAAAATTAAACATCATTGAACAAAAAAAAAAAAAAAAAGATTACAAATACTTTTTGATGAGTTTCATAAGATTTTATACGATAAATAAAATTCTGTGATAATGACAAAATAAACAGGTTGAGCTTGCATTACGTGGCATTACCAGTTGGCATCTATATTCTGTTTTGCATTCTTTTCAATAATGATTTACCGAATTTCTTGTGCCAATTTTATTGCGACCAGTTTCATTATATTCAAAAATACGAGCCAACAAAGATTGCGTTGTTGAATATAAAAAGACGCGGGCTGTTATTATTGCGAGCGTATCCCGGCCGACCAATATTGATACAAGGATAAAAGGAAGGTGAAAGGACGACGCGAATAAGACGAAAAAAAAAAAAAATTAAGAAGAAAAATGTATCGGGATAATAAAGTTTCGTTTACGATTCGCGCGTAAGATTTAAGATATTGTGGCGTTACAAACGAGCGCGTGGAGAAAAGGGAATGAAAGAAACGACAGTGCGCGAAATTGCAAGCGAAACAAAAAATAACGATTTCGGGGCACCCTTGCAGGTTAGCGTTTATTTTGCATCCCGTGGTCATAATTCATCGACCACTGTCACACACTATTCGAGTTTGTTTAACGTGCACATACCTACCCTATACATATATTATTCTTATTGAATATCGCTCAAAAAACGAATCAAGACATTTTCAACGTTCAACGATTTTGAATAATGACTCCAGCAAACCGATCAAACCTTTTTATTCAAATGATAACAGCCTCGGTCATGGATCAAATTATATGCAAATTACATTAATCTCCTGTACATTTTGCAGCTCTCTCATATATATAATGCCTTGTTGGCGGCTTACTCGTCATTGAAATCTATTCATAGATTACCTAATTTTGAAAGCAACACCGTACAACCAATTAAACTTATCCGACATATAGTTTTTGATGCACAGTTCAAAATCGCGATACCATCTTAAATGAGAAATTAAACAAATTTTGGATGCTTTCCGAGTGACAGAGCATCCGTGGCTTAACCATAACGATTTATTACCGAACCGGTATTCTAATATAAAAAAATCCTATGAGTAATGGCCACACGAATATGCGTATATCTATATGTATGTACTTATAGCGAACAAGTGAGCTGGCCAGGATGCGTGGTATGCATCGACACGCTTCGAGGTGTTCTATGTGACGCCTTCGGTGGTCCGGCCATGTCATTAGCAATTTTCATATTTAGACCTTATAATAATATCGTTTTGCGTTGCTTCCTAAACTTGATAACATTTTTCATTCGTATTTAAGATTTAAAATCATATTTGACAGATTTTATTATCAGATAATTTCATTTTTTTTTATGCAAAATCGTGCAAAATCGAATGTTCAAAAGTGATTAAAAAGTTCACTTTGATTGAGAAAAACATTGTATGGAAGAAGAAAATTCAGTTGCAATCTGGCAGGATAATTTAAAATAATGCTGTTTAAAGTGATAGCAATATTATCGGTGATGATATCTCGATAAATGTTTTGCGGTCCCACGGTCACATCATTATAGATTGCAAATCAGCGCCGATCGCAAACTGTATCAGTGCTCGAGGTTTCCAAGCTCCTCTATAAATGTCGTAATTTACAAGTCGAGTTCGGGCCCCAGACAAATAACGAGATGCGCGAAATCGAATTTGAACATATAAACGCGACTCACCGAACTTAATTGGTGAGAATTGGTCTCCGGTTCTCACAGTTTTAATGAACCATTCGTTTTTCTGCCGACCATTTTTTCCGCCGCCGTTTTTATAAACCAAGATATTTATATTCTATTCGAACGTCCAGCACGCTTGTCGTCGGCGTAACCACCGTATATACATATAGGTATACAGTTTGCTCGTTGAATCAGCCGTTTTTCTTCCATATATTGCGGAAATAAAAATTTAATTTGAAAATTTCAGAATATTTCAAAATCAAATATTAACTTACCAAATACAATGTACAAAGCTATTCCACCGATTCCTAAAAGGGCCAAAATCACGATTAGAAGGAGGACGATTGATCTGGTACAACCGGATCCGTCGAGAGGATGTGCTAAATGTAGAGTCCATCCGTGTCGGTTCTTTTGCAGCCGCGCTGGATGGGGTGGTGGTTCCCCTCTCACACTGCGCCGAAGATTAACCCTATTTTGCGATGATGGAGTGTGTGCTCGCACCGGGAGGGAATAGGCCCTCTGTAATATAAACAAATCCCAATTATCATCCTTCACACGAACATGAAACTTCGTCATTATATTGTCACAATGTATACTAGGTCCGTATACTAGTTTGATATACGCCAAGAAAACTTTTAATAATAATTCTCAAATTTTTGTGAATTTTTACCACACTGTATCATAAAGCAGTGATAAAATGCCTACTTCGTTGGTTTTTATTGAAAAATTATTTAGTTTTGTAATTTTTATTTGAGTGTTCAATAAAAAGTATTTAGAGTTTCAACAATTTCAAATAAAAAAAAAAATATAAAAATAGAAGAGCCCTTTCGACGGTGCCAAATATTTCTTTAAAATATAAAATTAGGTGAAATTTTCATCAAACAGTTTGATAATTTCTATCAAATTGTCATTTTATCACTGCTTTATGAAACAGTGTGGTAAACATTCATAAAAATTTGAGAATTATTATTACAAGTTTTTTTTTGCTGTATATAAATAAAATAATTAGTCGTCATTAATGAATCAAATACAAAATTGAATTAAACATCATTCTTTTCAAACGGCAAAATTGATAATCGAGAAAAGCAGGTCGAATAAAAAAAAGAGAGAGAGAAATAAAAAAACGCATAAGCAGTTGATTAAAAAGCTACTCAAACGAGCTGAAAATTGAACGATGTAATAGAGATAAAAACCAAAAAAGGTTGTGTGTTACTTTTGCCCATTCAACGCGGCATCAATTCATTTAAACAACGCATGGAATAACGTCAATCACTCGCTCTTATTTATAGTCGTTTGATTTTTCACTTATATATTCTGATTTATCTCAAGGTCAGCCATCGATAAAGCATTCTTTGTTGTTGCACAGGAATCGTGGCAGGCTTTCTATTTTGTTAGAGTTGCGCCTCCACTTTGTAGTTTTGTTTTTCACCGTCTGCTTAAATTATATTTAAAATGAACAAGTGGCGCGTCAACGCGTGACACACGCTCTCGAGCCACTCGCTAAAACGTCATTTCGAGACGTTCTGGACTATTCATAGTCTAATTAATTATATTGCTTCTGTTTTTTTTTAATTATTTATTATCATAACTCAAGCAAATCTTACCCAAATTTGCATTATTTGATTTTATTATTACAGTTTACTTTATATTTATAGTTGTATTGTTATATGTTTAGAATTATTAGTGTACTTTTTGTAGCAAGTCAAAAATGATGAAATCTTTGGAAGAAACTTTTGAAACGGATTTTAATTGAAGGGACGTGTAACGTATGGAAAAGGTAAATATAATTCGAGTGAACATCGTGATCGATTGAAAGTGATATGATAACAAGAGTGCAGCAATTAAATTGAAAGAGTGGATTGTTGGTGCGAGAACGTGACAATGAATCGGGTGTTTGTGTTTCTGACAGGCGTTGAGTTGGGCGCGCACGCGAGTATAGAGTACACCGGCGTATTTTCGAGTGACATAATAATTCTCGGCAACTTGCGATATTATCCGCAAGAATGCATCGCCGAGAGTCACGAGAGCGCCCGTACTGGCGAGCGAGTGCACAGCCAGCGTTCAAAGAAGTGTCCCAGCCATCGTGACACGTGACCGTCACAGCTTCGTGCAAAGTGGGATCGAAGAAATGGCGAATAAATTGTCCACCAGTCACTCGCTGCACTTCCTCCTTTCGTCCTGTCATCTTTGATTTCATACCCAGTCTCTTGATTCTTCTTTCATTTGCAAATCAAAAATTATTTATTATTATTTATAGCTGTATCCGATCCTTATTTTCAAACGTATTTTTTATTGTACAAATTCTTTTGTATTTGTATATAAGAAATTGTAGGCAGAAAATTGTCAAGAAACTAAAAATAAATGATTGCATAAATGAGGCCCACGTTAGGATGTAATGCTCGTTTCTAAAATGAACCCGACGTCGTTTCCACATTTGGATTTGGAAAATATTTTTGACTTTGACAAAAAAGTGCTTAATATACAACTCCAGATAAGGCTTTCATAGAAATTGCCATGCCACAACCATGTCAGAAAATCGTATTAGGCCCTTACCAGGTATGGCAACGGTATGGTTGCCTCGTCAGGTCAGTGTGTAAGCCGACTTACAATTTCTATTAGGGGTCTGAGGTAATGCAATTTGTTCGTCCACCGAGGGCATAACAAAGCATTATTTGCCGAACGGAAAGATTTATTGAGACACGTCGGTTGCGAATGAGCGCTGATGCTTCCATTTCTTTTGAGCTAAATGACTTGATAAAGAACCGGGCATTCGTTTTGCGCCGGTATCAATTATTTTGATAAACTTGGAGAAAATGAAAGAAATGCTTCTGAACTATTTACCCAGATTGTCAATGTATATTAACACAACACGCTTTTATACATGTTTATATATGGACACGATAAATTATATATGCTTTATTTCTTGTTGAGACCATTTCGGAATCTTCGCGCAAACAAAAGCTTTTATGCACTAATTTTCTTATACTTATATTTTAATGTTTTAAAATTTGTTTCAAATGAATAAAAATGTTTGTGCTAATAATAAATTAACTATGACGCCTTGACGTCATCAGACAGGTGACCGTGTATAGGAACAGCTGGTGAAACTCGTGTTGTTTTTACGCGTAAATTTCTTAGACAAATTTTAAGTTGAGGATGTTTGCCATGTGTAATTACAGTCTCGTCGGCCATTTGCCCGCACTCCAAAGTTAGACCCCGACTTTTCTGTCTTATTTTATGCCCGGCGACGACTTCAAAGGCGTGGATTTGGCGATTGCACCGACACGACGACTTTCATTTCTTTTCTCATTTGTGATATTTTTATTTTATTGTCGTTTTACGTGCGACTATGCGCATATAAAAATGAACCGTTTTGTTTGACAGATAGTTTGCGTTAACAAAAATATCAATCTCGTTTGTTGGATTTTTAATATAGAATTCATCAAAATAAACCTGACACGAATTAAATCAAAGGTACTTATATCCACAAATGACATCATGTGGAAAATAAGAGACGATGCAACAAGAATGTTCATACCCTTGAGTTAACTTTTAACTGACATAATAAGATGGTAAAATGATTTTAAAAATGAATCAACAGATACGAAATCAAATGTCAAAATCAAAGATTGTTAATCTATAAGAGAATGGTGGATTTGCGGATAAACGCCGGTAGGCGTTTAGATTTCATTAGCGTGCGATAAAAATTAGTGAAATATATGACAACAACAATCATGTTTTGATTTCAATCTACAGGTTTCGTTACAGGAACACAATAGCTTGCACTAGAAGTACACTTGCGATGATAGATGATCGTACGGTTCGCTTCAACATAAATCGTGGTGCAATTTTCTAACTAATAAGCTTTTCTCGATGGATGTATTTTTTTCCCAAACTTAGACACGATTAACGATTGTTATAGCAAAAGATATAACTGGCTTCAACGGCCATATTAAAATATTCGATCAATTATAAAATTGTATCGTTATTATTATTAGAAGACCAATTTTCATTTGTCTACATCATTTGTCATGTCACATTGGATCCTATTTGTGTTCAAAATTGAAATGTCACAAATGGGCCCGTTTTATTTGTTTTGTTGTAAGTGCAAAGTTACATAAGTTGTATATCAGTTACGACATCACCTTTGCTTGGCGAAAGAGAAAAATTAATATTGGAACATTTTTGTTCATTAATTAAATAATGGCTTACTTAATATAACATTGCACTAGCACGTTTCGAGCTGTCGTTATGAGACCTTTACCGAGGGAAAGGTGATCGTCCAAGTGGATGACCGAGATAGTTTCATATTACCGATAATGTAGAAACTTGATGACTGAAAGTGCTTCGAAGTTAAAGGGGTGTTCATTTTCTTAGTTAATGATTATAATAGTGTTAGTTATACGAAATATGATAAAAATATGAATACGGCAAACTGATAAGTTTTTTTTTAAAAAAAAAAAAAAAAAAAAAAAAAAAAAAAAAAAAAAAAAAAAAAAAAAAAAAAAAAAAAAAAAAAAAAAAAAAAAAAAAAAAAAAAAAAATGATTCCCAAAGCTGGTCGGAGAGTTATTGCACCTTTTTACACGAAAAAAAATGGTTAAAAATGATATCTTTCATTTTGCGTATATAGTTCGCGTGTAAAATCTGAGAAGCGTCCTTTGATCGTATTCAAATACGTAAAACAAAGAGCACATTGTCAGCAGCTCTTAGGAATACTTTATATTTCGAGTAATTTGTGTATACGATACGGGGTTTCGCGAAAACATAAATAAGGATTGTTCACTCTCGTTCCGGCTAACAGTTAGTTAATCTACTTTCCCTTTTTCGTATCGTATATTAATAGGTCTGTTTTACTGATCGAATCATATCAATACAGGAAACGGTTGTAGGCTTTGAAAAAAATAATCCTCGTTGATTGATAAATGTAAGGTCACGTTTATACAAATTGTACGAATGGTTATTTACTTATTATTCATTATTGTGCAACGGAACTGCAGGTTGTTAAGTACGTGTCAAATTAAGGCTATTAAAATGAACAATTATGAAATTGTGACATTTCCTTCTCCTTAGAGTTATTTACACGATAAGAAAAGTATTACATCATGTTTTTGGTCAAAAAGTTGTATATAAGTACCGTGGAGAATGTTGGAATGAATTAAAAAGCTGTTATAGATATACAGAAGAGTGAAAAGATGATAAAAAGAGAGTATGATAGAGCGATAAAATGGACGTTTAAAATGGAATCGATGAGATATAAGTAGATATGTTATTTGGTATATATGTATTTTGAATAATAGAAATTGTTGGCACGGTCGAATAAATCGGCGGCATAAATTGGCGTAGAAGGTACATTTACGGATCGGCAATCAGCAGCTTATTATCATTCTAATTTATAGTTGGGGTATATTTTGTGTGTGGTGGCATTCCTTACAGCGGTTCGCGGACACCAGATTAGATCACAATTCTATAAACACCCAATTAAATAAGAGAGGAATTGTTGGGACATATCGGCATTTCCATGCTTACCTGAAAGGGGCTCTGCTCCTTAACCTCGGTAACGAATATCGGTGGATCCTTAGCATGCCAGTGGTCGTGCGAGTAAATCGAATTCACCTTCATGCCTCCGCGGCTCTTTGGTGGGGTAATCAGGGCCGCGTCTTCGTGGGCGAGCCGTGCTTCGATGCCGCTCTTGAACGACGCAGGCGGCGGACAATCCTGCGGCCCGCACAGTCGGCCCTCGGGCAATGCAAAGATCGGCTCCTTCAGCTTGCAGTGCTTGCAATCCTTCTTTCGGCGTCTGCGCCCGGGTCCTGCCTCCTCCACCAGTGTGCTCTTCTCTCGATTGCACAGCGCCCGATCTGATGAGCGTGCCGCGTTTCTTTGGTCCCCATAGGTTCTGTACAGAGGTAACGTCAAATTTCGTTGCAGCATATCCACCCGGGTCGCCGGCTTATTCATGCCTATCATCAGCGTCGGGATGTCCTCGTAGTGGTGCTGCGCCAATGTCGATCGGTTATTCCTATACATCTCATCCACTGGATCGAACCTCCGACCTGATTCTTCCAGTGTCCTCGGCCACTCCTCTTCGTAACCCTCGTTTTCCATCTGAAATCAACAGTATTCTAATCACATATCAAGAATTTATTCATTCAGTCGACGTTCTTTATTTTACTATAATAAATTATTAATTTTCGTAACAGATTGATTTGCTTGTATAGGTTTATTATGATTATTAAAGATACCCTGTAGCCCAGAAATGAAAACTCCTATCGTTCATTAAAAAACGTGGAACCTCAATTGGAACTGGTACCTATGATGACACTCAAATATAAAAGTAACCAGATTTTTTTAAAAACATTAAACAAACAACCCTAGTAAAAAGGATCATATATCCTGAAAAGCATTCTACGTGTATCTCAACAAGGCAATCTCTTCGTGCAGCCCAATTTCTACTTCCATGAAGAAGGATCTGGAAGAAATCACCGTTCCTGAAAACGATCTAAATTGAACCAAACTCAGTCTTGTCTAAACACCACTCAGTCGTATTTTTACGTGACTGAGTGGTGTTTTCAGCGCGCATGAGTAGTGCCAAAAAATTATTTTTGGCGCTACTCATGCGTGCTCATTTTTTTCAAGACAAGATTGAGTGCGGTTCTGCACACGATTCCGTCTTGATTTTGATTCTCCGTGTAAACCAGGTCATAAAATGTAAACTGGCATAAATGAAAAGATCAATGAGTGAGTTTTCTAATAAGATCTTGAGACTCGAAAGCAGACTTGGACCAGCAGACAAGACGGCAGACTACCACTTCGGAGGCTCAGCTTTGATTCCCGGATGGCAATAAAATTTAAAAAAAAAATCATATATTGTCCATATATTATCAATAGATTGATAATATATTATTTTTAGCAAATCATATATGGTCAATATATGATTTCTGAAATAATGTATTGTCAATATGTTTTATGTATGGACAGTATATGATCCTTTTTACTAGGAACCGTACCCCAGCACTGGTTTGACATAGCATCATTCAAAAAGCCCAACTTGGTTGTTTAAACGATAAAACAGAGGACCAGGACACTGGATGCCTAACAGACATCATGTACACAGATATCGACTGCTCGAAGACAGCTGACAAAGTTCCTCACAAACAACTCTTCCGCAAGCTCCACCAAGCTAAACTGCTTCCTTGGATCGAGACCTAGCGGGTTGCACCTTCCAAACGAGAAGCGGTCAGGATCTCTTGACATCAAGGTCAGCTTCATAAGAATTATTAAGAATTCATTACATTAAAATAGTTTTTTCGTCTCAGATTAATTAATCGCTTGTAAATTACAGTTTTACTTCCTCTAGAAGGGGAGTGGATAGACTGGAAAAAGGTGTACGGGAGAGGGGTGTGGGCGACTTGAGACTCCCAATAAAATTAGTCCGTCTCTGTCGTTACGGGTAGCGACATAGTTTTTTCAGTAATCTTTACTGAAAATTCTGTTGTTACAACAGCAAGATCAACTGGATCAACTGATGCCAGTTAATCCCACTGATTTCTGTTAAACGTCTCTGTCAACTGAATTATTTGCTGTTCCAACTTTTTTCGCAGTGTATAATATGAACATGTACGTTTGTTTCCCGCGCTCGGTTACTAATGTTTAACGTTAAATATGCATCAGCAACTCATTCGATACATATAAGGGTTGCACATAGCATATGTACTATTGATTCATGTTTAATAGACTGTATGTTTATCTTAATTTCTTCGACGAAGCCTAGCGTAAAAGAAGGAAGACGAAGGATACGAAAAAAGATAAATGAGCCACGGCAGAGCGATTCCAATCGGGGACTTCAACACGCCGCTAGCCGAAAGTGCGAGAGATGTTGCGATTAATTTCCTCCATCTTCTTTTATTCGTGCGTTCTCGCAATTTTTCCCGTCTCGGCGTGACCGAGCACTACCGTTAAACCGAAACTCCGCTGTATAACATCTTCAGAGGTATATTCGTTTTTCAGTTGGTCCTGCTCGATTTGTTTCGCTGGCGGTCGAGTAGTGAGTGTGCATGTCGATCCGTCTGTTGAGAGGATTCCGCCGGCGCGGTTGAGACTAAGCGCGTCTCTCTCATGCTTAGCGGACGAAGAATTCGGAGATTTTAAAGATAATGAGAGGGGAATCAAATGTAAGAAATAACTATCCAGCGAGTATAAGAAACGTTGCACGGGTATGTGACCTGACCGAAAAACCAGACTTCATTTGTGAGCTTGAACCTTCCCATCACGATCAATCAACAAGTGCGTGCCAATTTTAACTCCATTAATTACAAATTGTGCATACTAAACAGATCTTAATTATCTCCTTAACGTTCTCGAGCAGAGAAATCATAAATAGGGTACAGTCATAACTATATGTTTTGGTATAACTTCATGTAAAGGTTTGTTTTGTATGTCAAGAGATATCTTTACAACTCGTACAAAGTGAACGATTTTAGTCAAACGGATTTGATAAATATGGTGTTATTAAACAGAGAAAATTTCAAACTATATATTAAAAATTTACTAATGTATATAAAATTCCATCAATAAATTTTTAAATACTGAAGTTTCTATGAAAATACTGCATTTTACATCTTATGCTGCATAATTTGGTAAATTTGAATGAGTCATTTTCACATTATTAAGTATAATTTTTTTCCATGCATGATGCATGTTATCCACTTTTAGAAAAGATTTCGCGAATAAAAAGAACTGGTGTTATGATTTTTATTATGGTATTTTGTAAAAATTAAGAATAAATAAGAATGAAATTAGTTAGTTGAAATATTTGTATATTTATAATATTGAGATGACTTTCGAACGTGATGCATATTTGGTTTGGATGAGCGTATGATATCATGTTTGTCGCAATTATTGCGACTTGACTCTCCGATTGATCCCGTCATTATGACGTCACCAGAGTGGAGTAAGAGAACGTGCAACGGTGCCGAAACGATCGTGCGAATCACGTACAGAAAATACTGTGCATTTTTTGGCATTAATCTCAACTTGAGCGTCACTTCAGATCCCCAAGTTAACTGTCATGCACGCTTCATTTAGGGGTATACTCCTTGATTATAACTTCAATGTTTTCGTTACACTCAAATTGAGCGTCTGCAATAATACTTAACTCGAACTGTAACGCAAAAATACACTTAACTTGAACGTCTTAAATGTACTCAAGTTGAGCGTTGATGTATCCTGTTCCTCAAAGTTCGCATTACAATTTTTGATATCATGTAGGCTAACGTTCTACTTCAGAATAATAATCAAGAAGAGTGTAACTCTACTTGAGTGTAGAGTCTACTTTCTGGTGTTATTTTAAATATTGGTAGTACACGGCAAGAAAACTTGTAATAATAATTCACAAATTTTAGTGAATTTTTAGCACACTGTATCATAAAGCAGTGATAAAATGCCTACTTTGTTTTGATTTTCATTGAATTCTTTTTTTATTTTAAACAACACGCGATACAAATTATTTAGAGTTTCATAATTTTTATTTGAGTGTTCAATGAAAAGTATTTAGAGTTTTAGAAATTTTACTCAAGTGGTTGATAAAAATGTGCGTTGGGCGATACAAACAAACTTTTAGGTTAGGTTTTTAAATGTAATTTAAAAGCCCTTCCCCTGAGGACCAATGGCTCGGGGACTAATGACATCAGGAATCGTGTGCACAGGGATCAAAGTTCAATTCCATCCATCGGCAAATGTTTACAAAGAAAATTTCAAATAAAAAAATATATAAATATAAGAGCCTTTCGAAGTTGCTAAATATTTTTTAAAATTATAAAACTGGGTAGAATTTTTATCAAACAGTTTGATAATTTCTATCAAAAGTTTTCTTGTCGTGTATGGAACTTTATTTTTTAGTTCTTTAGGGTCACTTGGACATGGAAAATAGCTTCCCAAAGGTGTACGGTTTAAATGAAAATATAATAATTTTTTGTCACTCCAATTGCCGTTAATTCATGATTTGTTCATATAACGGATTCACGGTTCAAAACACTCAAAAAGGCATGCGTGTACACCATCTCGGGAAAAGCGATCTTTGTCGTAATTTATCTCTAATGGTCGTCTTGTTCGCGACAATTATCTGCGATCAGGGCAGTGGTCAATCGCTTTTTTCGTCTCTTCTTCATCTTTTTTTGCACTGAAATCTTTATTTTAACCAAACGACTATTCATCTTGCGTGTGCGTTCTTCCTTTTTCTTCTCTCGTCCGCATTTTTTGCTCATCCTCTCTTGCCTCGCCGGTTTTTAGTCTTTTATTTTCAGTTAGACGCCGTCGTGTTTCGGCAGTACCACTTACCGTTTAATGAACTTTATTTATACACACGTATAAAATTATTCGGCGACATTTTTTAAGCTGTATATTATCACGCGCGATCAATGAGCCGTGAGTCAATTTAACAAGAATTTCGAAATCGTAAGCGCTATATATATATTAAAGAATTCAGAATAAGTCGTGCAAAGATTTTCAGCGCGCGGAAATCCTGCGAGTAAAAACGACATCCTCTCTTTTGCATTTAGACATCCTACTAGAAATTTCGATCTCGATGAATTCTGTATCCGGCAAGACACTATAGCACCAAGCCGGATTCTAACCAGTGAACTCGATCAGGGACTTTTACAAAATGCATGACGCTTCGATTCGATAAAGTCCTGAGAAAAAATTGTTAGGGGTCCAATCAGAAATCCACATTTATGGTGTACCCGATCAGGGCCAAACAAGATTGCCAAATGATAGCCATTCATTTGCTAAAAATTCATCAAACTTGTCGCTCTACCAAATTTGTTAAAGTTGAAAAAAAAAAAAATTGTTTTCCTTTTAGGGGCCACATCAAATCCAAATGTTACATGTAGTATAAAAGTCTGGCTACAGGGTACCCGGTTAGGGCCTTATCGGGCTTTGGTCTGGAAACAGATTTTTCAAATTTTGAAAACAGGCGTGGACGAACATGTCAAATTTGTACTAAGGTATCATCATGTAATAATAGCACCGCGCGATTGTGCATAACTTGATTCACGGTATCATCGGTGATTAAATCTATCGCAAAATCTGCCGCTACTGCAGTTTTTATTATTATTCTTGAGTGTAAAACACAGTATACTATAACAAAATCGTATAATAATGTGCAGACCACCGACCCCTCATCAGCAGCCTTATCTGTTGGTTTAAGTAGGAACAACCCAATAATTTCCGTTCTTTCCTGCATTTTACCGGCATGTAACAGAGATGTAAGAATTACTCAGTTACAAAAAATGGCTACATGTCATATACAAAAACAAACACCTATTAGAGGTTTCTTTTGCTGAAAGTTGTTTATGTTAAAAGATTTTTCAATTTTTATTATCTATTTTTCTTGAAAAGTTTAATGTAAAAATAACAATAACAAGCAATAATGCTGCTGTTATTGCATGGTGTTATTTTTTTCATAAATTTCGAATGGCGACGAGAGCCTCATTCGCAAGTCTCATCATCACATTTTTTTATATCTAAAATTTGCGGTGTCTTTTAATTAGATTGATTTAGAGAGCCGTCGTAGTCTCACACTGACGTTGTGGAATGCGTACAAGAAGCCCACGTGTCACGTAACACTCATTACGCAGTTTAATAGAAACAATTAACTGCTGTTGATATCGATCTTGAATAATCATTTCGAAGGACAAAAAACGCAGTGAAAATCCAACGTCGGTCCCTAATTAACCTGGAGTGCATCCGCTGGCGATGGATTTTCCGTTTGTGACTGTGGAATTCCAACTTATGCGTCTATATTTTATTTATACGTCATTTTTTTCACATTAAAAAATGTTTTGTTAAAATTATTTTATTAAAAAATTAATTTATCTTTTCTGCATTAAGGGGTCTTTCCGATATTTTGGCCTGAAAAATTGACAGAACTTTAGAAATGGTTCAATAAAAAACTATTTATTAGATCTTTCTCAAAATTTTACTGGTTATTCGTTCAACATTAATACTAAATTGTAGAAATTTAGTTTAAATATGAATTCTAGCTCACCGAATTTTCGCACGGTTCGATCATTTTTTGTTCTATACTGATCGCGACTCAGAGATTGTATACACCCTTTGAATAGTTTTTCATAGGTTGACCAGGTTGTTTCTTCTACCATTCTTGGTCCAACCTTAATTTAATTCAATTGACTTTGATCAGCGTCAACACCGAAACCTCACTCTACCAGTGGAGTACTCGCATAACGGGGTAACCTCATCGCTCCCACCGTGACACACGTTACAAAAACATTTCATTCCACGACTTGTGTTTTTCTTTTCCTTCCTGCGACAGCTGTGTGTCTGTGCGTTCGATTTATTTTGTTAGGCGACGACGAGACCTGAGCTGCATTCCCCACTTTTTTTTGGGAGGGGGGCGGCTACCCCGTCTGCGTTTTAGACCTCCCGAATTTGGTATAATACCCCGAAATCATTTACACGCAAAAACTGCTCTCATTCATGAAGTTTTTTACCTTCACTGTTATTGAGAGTCGTTTTCATCGTAATAGTTTCACGTATATCATATATTTTCAACTGTCTTTTTTAATCTTTTTCTAAGCGAAATTTGCATTTTTCATTATCTCTAGTAGAACAAATCGTATATTCAACAAGCAGTATTGGCATATTATCATTATTAATGCATTTGACCAATTATCAAAATTATTATTATTTTGCTGTTACATACGAATGAATATGTGATATTCTAATAAAATATGCAATTTCAATGGACGTGAGCCAAATATATTCAAATCAATGGTGTCATTTCCAATTTTAGCTTAAGAGATGTGACCACATTAAAATAATTACGTAGGAATTATCTTTTGCATTTTCTTTTCAAGTTTTAAAAAAAGGCTCATGTTATTCAAACAATCATGTGTTAATGTATAACAACTGCATTGTCTCTTTGGATAGGAAAAAATTAATGTATGCACATACACTGAGGAGAAGAACCATGATAAGTCGGCGAGGAATCGCATCAGAAAAACTTGGCTGATAAATATTCAGCTTAAGTTGCGCGCAGATGACAAGATAAAAAGCAAGAAAAATTGGTCGCGTGAGAATTCGCAAGTTGCCGAGATGTGAAGTGGCATGTGGTGATGGAGAACATAAAAGGGATGGTACCTTGTTTAGATATTATTGTAAGCGTTTTGTAATAATGAGGGAAACCAGCGGGACCGGGCAAGCGAGTTACACAAAAGAATGACTCATTGTATATTTTGATTTCATATATTCATCGCAAGGAGGTACTTTATAATTACAAGGGATATATTAATAAGAAATTTGTTGGCATTGATTTAGTTAGCAATTATGTGCAGAGGGATACGAAGCATACTAATTATATTATACAGTCACTAAACAATGACCATAACTTTGAAAGAAAAACCTTTTCAAAGTAGTTAAATGTTTACAACAAACAAGTGCATACCTATTCATAAATTCATTCATAAAAAATTGCACCTCAAAGGACAAAAATGCTCTGCGAATTGAGAAACGTTGAAAGCTGAATAACAAACTGCAGATTCCAAGAGGCCGGAAAAAAGGCGGTTCGATAATGCGTCGAAAAAGGCGCGCGCGCACACAGACGCGCACCACAGACACCTGTGGGACGTTTTTCCAGATGGCGACGCGGATCCAGACTCATCGCGGGTCCCGCAATGGACGCCACAAGAAACGCGTTGCGTAAAAAAAGCAGTTTTATGCTTGGTTATAAGCCCGTGCAAAAGGCAGCGAGAAAAATGTTTAAGGCGGTTTTTGTCGCGATCATGCGCGCTCCAGCCTTGGCCGCAGATCCTGCGGAAACGAGTTTTCCACTTCGATGAAGAGCTGTAAAAACAATAAACGGTAACGGCGCAAGCGAAAAAGAGACACGCAGATCAGCTACATTGAAAAGCAACGTTGAGTTATGGCTTTTCTTTTGGTCTGCCAAACTAGTTGTATAATATAAAACTAAAGTACAAGTATTGTTTCAAAAGAAAATTTATTTGATAGTAATATTATTAATTATAAACCTTTCTCAACGAATGGATGAACTCTGAATCAGCGTGTTCCACATTTTGTTATATGATATTTTTATTGTTGCAACCGGTGAAATTTCACTTTGTGAAATGTCCATTTTCATTAAATGAATCATTACAGAAAAACTTTTGATTGTTCCCATGATGTAAAAACCGCTTTTAATTTAGCCGCTTTTGGACATCTCCATTTCTTACAATTTCGAAAAATTCAAATCTTTAAATTTTTGAGTATTATACAATATATAATACATTATACAATATATACATTATACAATACATTGAATCTTTTTTATAATTGGCAGGAACATGTCTTGTTACTATGTTTTCAAAACTGCAATGAAGAAAGTTATCGATTTTTGAATTTTTTTTGAATTAGCGCTTTTCAGAAATAGAGTTTTTTTAAATATTTTTTCGCCTCTGAGCCACTAAATTATTCTTAGCAAGATTTTTGCATTGACGCAAAACAATATTGTAAAAAATGATTCGAATATATACTCATAGAGAAAAATTTCATTCAACCTATTAAATGTTTGTTAAATTAAATAAAATGTATCAGAATTTTAAATGACGTTTGCTTAATATAACTAAAATTTAATAAGTTGAATAATATAATTTTCTGAGTGTATTCGCTACAAACGAATATTTTTTGCATGTGACTTACATGCTAAAATACTCTGTTTAATCGCATCACTTACATTATGTGAGTACATTTTAAAGACATTCAAAAAGGTCTTTTATAAAAAAGAGTTACTATGATTCCAATAAATACTTCAGTGGATTACTGATCTTTCATTTCATTATTTAAACATTGTGAAATCTGAATAAATTAGGTCTGATCGTGTCTGACCAGACATGGAACTTTTTCTTTTTTCGGAATAAGTATAGGTTCAACCGGAGTAAGAGTGACACTTTGGGGGTAAATGTGACACCTCATATTTTATAAAAATTAATAAATGTTTCATAACATTTAATTATTTATATACGTTCATTAAACAATAATGATTCTTGAGGTTAATTAAACAGATGAAAATTACGAATGTCAAAAAATTTATTTGATATGTCACATTTACTCCAATTTTATACTCGTAAAAACATTTTTATTTAATTCAATTATTGAATTCTTTCGTTTTCCGTTAATATAATTTATAAAGGGGTTAGAATAAATATAAAAGTACCCTAGTAAAAAGGATCATATATTGTCCATATATAAAATATATATTGACAATATATTATTTCATAAATCATATATTGACTATATATTGACAATATATTATCAATATAAAAATAATATATTAATTGTTTTTAAAAATTCCTAATATATGATTTTCTGAAAATAATATATTGTTAATATATTGATAATATATGGACAATATATGATCTTTTTTACTAGGATAGCTATACTTTGATAAAATGAACAACCCGATCGTGGTCATTAATAACATGTTTGCAGAGAATCACCTTCGTAACAACTGGCGTCCGGTGCAGTCATACGAGGGGTGGTGCACGCGTCTGCGACATATGGACGAAACACGTGCGACGTTCGATTTACTTGTGATGACTTTTCTTGTGTATTGAAAATTTACTTTGTTCATTATGTGAGATAAAGCAATTGTATAACTAAAACACAAATGTTACTGGTACAAAATTACTGATCCTGCAGATGCAAGTATATATAATACTGTAAATTTAAAGTTGAACGTGTTGGTGGGTAAGAATAAATTCTTTAAAAAATAGTGAAATCAAAAATTTTAATTTTTACCCTGATATTAAATTTAAATACTCGAAAGAAGGGATCATCTCACCCCTATTGCTATGTCATTTAATTTTTTAAGCCCTAACTAGTATATTTGAAGATTATAAACATTTTTTTTCAATTGCTTGATTATTGATCTAAAAATTCACTTTAGCCATCCCTTAACTTTTTTTACGTCATCATCGTTATATCATGTATTTTTCGCGCATAAAAATAGTTGTAATGAACAGCAGTATGTAAAAACGAGTATATTTTGACACGCGCGTAACTAGAAGGGTGCACCAAGTATTATGGTTGATGGCGAGTGTTAAATGACAGGAGACGAAGGGTCGGTGCCACTAACCTTGTTCCGTATGTTGGTGTCGAATAACGATTTACGTGTAAACAAAACTCTCACTTGAGTTACCGATGTCGAAAAGCGAGGGCACTCAAGTTTATACACTATATATACTTTTGTATACGTTAAAACGTTTGCTTAATGATGATTGCCAATCCAAGGAAATATTTGACAGCATGCTAACTCATCGATATATTACCCTTATTCGATTAAACAGTTAACAAAATGATAAATTCAATTTTAAAATCTTTAATTCTACTTGGTCATACACTTTATCTGATGTGTGACAACCCATACGGACGAAAATATATTTCACAAATATTTTATATATTTAACATATAATATTCGTATATATTTTGCATATTCTCATTTATAAATTATTCATAAAGCGGCAATAAGTTGTATAAATTTAATATAAAATTAATATAAATTTTATCGAAAAAATATATTAAATTTCTATGATAAATATAAGTGTGACATATATTTGTACATATATTTTCGTCCCTGTCGGAATATAACCTTCGACAGGGGAGTCATGGGTGACCCCACAAAATCAACAATGAATATTTGTTATAAAATACAGTTGTCACTGATTTAGAAAAACTCGAAATTGAATTAAAATTAATTGTTTTAGGGGTTTTACGTAGAGAGCCACCCTAACTTTTATAAAAAAAAAATATTTCCTTGTAATTTCATGAAAAGTACACATCATCAGCTCATTCTATGGACCAAGGTTAATGAACGTATAAGAATTATATTTAGGTATAAGAATCACAAATTTTTCATGAAATTTGATCTAAAATTATTGAAATTTGGTGAAAATAAAATCATTTTTACATTAACATCATTCAAGAATTCAATCAATTGCAAAATAACTCATTTTCGAATTAGAATAGCAATATTTTTTTTTATTTATTAATTAATAATAATAATAATTTTATTTCAGTAAATCAGTTAAACCAATGTTAAAAAAAACAAATAATAATAAACAAACAAATAAAACATTGCAAATTACTTAAAAATTGTTTTCGTACCTGTGTTTTATTGAAAAGAACATACCTTGGACCAATTTTTCTTACGTGTAACTACACGATTAGCATATAGGCACGAGCTTCTGATGCGTACTTATACCTACAGGGTGTCCCAAAAGTCCCTTCGGAAATATCTTGAGAAATACACATCGAAAATCTCCTGGGAGTGGGAAAAGGGGAAAACTTTGAAATCTCAAATCGGAACCTTTAGTTTTTATTGCAAATTCGAATTCTTTCCCACCAATTTATGTTCAAATAATTTCTTCGAAGAAAGAACTCTATAGAAACTGTAAGTTTAAAGAACAAATTTCCGATTTAGAATGGTTAAAAATCTGTATTATTTTGAGTAACATTTCTTTCTGAAGTATTATAGCATTCTATTTTACTATTAATTCATTCAGCATTGTAGGTATTCAATGTTTAATTCTCTTCCCTGACTTTCTTGCAAGCTCTATAGCTAAATTTGCTTAGCCCTTAAAACGTTATCGTAGAGTAAAAAAAATGTTATATTTTTGTTTTTAGTACTAATATAAGCGAAATCTGGCAAAAAAAAGTTTTGAATTTTTTTATGTTTTTTGCATTTTTTCCCAATAAAGTCCAGAATTTTGAATCTAAAATTGCGTTAAAAGTGATCTTCGGAAAAAATATAATCGAATAAGTACCGAGAAGTATATAATACAATGAACCTAATGACAAAAAAAAATGTAAAAAGTCTAAAACATGTCCATGTTTAAAATATTATACAACGGGGGCTTAGGGGTTAACTATGCTAGTTAAGAAAAAACTGATTTTTACGATTATAATAAAATCCTATATGAATAAAAAATATTTGAGATAAAACTTATTCATTTTTCACGAAATCCGAATTCTGTAGTAATAACAGGGGTTCTCATTCAAGATATTAAAATTGACCACCTTCCCTACCTTCAGAGGATGGGAGTTGAGTTGGATAGATTCACAAACAATATTGGAAATGTGTTTTTGTTGTTTATTGATTCCATGTTTATTTCTCAAGATATTTCACCGTTCCGGCACCTTTAAGACACACTGTATATCGGCGCCTTACAAAAATAAAATTGTTCTGCCTCGCGCCATTGGAGCCTGATTAATGCCCCGATCAAGATCGCTCAAAAATTAACTCTCATACTATCGGTGGCTGATGTTAATCTCTTGAAATAATGCGGCTGTCCATTACGCAACACTACCGTTTAAAAGTTATTCGCACGAATTTCCGTTAATCGACGCGTGAAATGTGATCTTCTCAAAAGCAACTAGTGATATATGAGTATGTTAGACTTTTTTTATAGTTTCTCACTTTTAAAAGACCAACTACTGGTGAAACGAACAAACAGACAACTATAAATGAAAAGGCATTTTGAGAGACGAAGGAATGTAAATATATTTATATCTCCAAATTAATTGTTAAATAAATCTTATCCCATTTTAAATCTTAAGCAAGATTGAAATTGCAATCTAGAACCAGTAAAACGAAGTATAGTTATAGGCATACGTGTGAGAATGAGTAGCACAATGGGTAATAACACTTATCAATCCATTAAGGTGAAATGAAAGTCGATTTGGACACTTCAAATTTTTGATCCCAAAAATCTCGAAAACCACCGGACCAAATCAACTCAAATTTTGCACACATTCA
>JAPYZS010001560.1:0-20541 GCA_030522925.1 Trissolcus japonicus | reverse complement strand
AATATATAATTTCGAGGAATGTTATTGAAAATAATTGTTACGTCACTTAACTGAAGACAGTCACTTAAGACTTAACAGAAGAGAAAAGTTCAACTTGAATACGCTGGTTGCGAAGATTCGCGGTCGTGAGCCCGACAGTGGGGAACTTTGGACTTAGCAGAGCGGAAACATCGCCATATCTCTAATTACTTTCTCCGGGGCATCTATCGTCGGCATCTAGGCGAATAGGTGCAAAGCTATCGCGGTCGTACGCGCATGACGCAACCATAACCCACTTCCGCCTGTGCGCATTCATTCACGAGGACTCGCGAAGCTATTTTCCACCGAGCCCGAACCTGCACAATGCTATGCAATCCGTATTAGATAATTTGAAACCCGTCTACAAATTAAATAACTGGAACAAATTTTTGTTTTTCCTTGTTTCAAAAACAAAAAAACGAAAAAACTATAAATCCTTTCAAGTGTTGAAAAAAATGCATCCATTGCACATGGTTTACTTTTCCCGGATGTTAAATGAAAATAATTTATTATATAAATAATTATAAAATAGATAAACGCGAAACCTGAAATTCATTTTCATTGTATGATATAATTGATTGAAAGCGACGCTTCAGAGGTGTCAATAAATAAACCTTGGTAGCCGGGTGTATGATAAATTGACAGAATTAATCTCTGGCAAGCAGAAATTCAATGTTTCAGAGTAAAATCAGATCGTCGGTTTCTTGATTTAACTTTGATTAGATCTAATTTAAATAAAATCACGTCTCATTTAGAGTCCGTGCAGTTTTGAAATGATGAAAGGCAGTTAGCGCTCCGTAAGATCCAATCGTTTATTCATCGCCGGTTTTATCTGATCGAACGTTTTTCCATTTTTCATTCCGAGTCACTTGAATAAAGGGCGCATTTTTGAAAATTCATATGAACCTATATCTATCAAGCTGTTCGTCACAAATAATAACAGCCGACCTTGAAACTTGATTTCAACCGCAAACACTTGCACCAAGTTTGTGCGCTTTCCAATGCCTATATAAACCCTCTAGTTTGAAACCGATTACACTTTTTATCAGATTTGATTTAATCGCGGCGGAAACTTTTAACTTTATTCGAACGCGATCTTATCTCGTCGAATAACTGATTTACTTCAGTTTTACTCGATCCGATTTGACTCGTTATAATTGGCACGGATAAAGAACGATCCGATGATTTGTCGAACAATGGGCCATCTCGGCGATTTTTCTCAACCTTGAAAGCATTCTCCAAGGATGTGTGAAGTTTCGACGGAAAAACATTTTCTAAAACGAGAAATCGTTCGTTACAATCGGACAGCCGGTGTTGAACAATTAGACAAAACAAACCGGTTTCCTAACGCGCGACAAGTTGGCAAAAAACGAGGTGAAAAAAAAAAGAAATCCCTCTCCCATTGAAACAAAACAAAAGCAGAAAAGAAAAAAAACTAGACGACAATGTCTGATTCATTAGCGACGTATAAGTTTTGTTTGATAATAAAGTGTTGATTAGGTAACGCTTTATTGTCGACGGAGAGAGTAATTTGTTGATTACGTGGAGCCTCGGTGGCTGGACATTGGCGCAAGCCCTTCTCTTCTATGTCAAGAATCTCTCCGCGATCAATGCAATCTAGACACACGCTACGCCCCACTAACTTCGTGAAATCTACTTCGACAATTCCCTACATGGACCGTATTAAATTTCCGACGCCTTTCGCTCTCTCCCTCTTTCTTGATCGACTTGTGTGTGGCGTACGCCGCGTAATGCAACAATCGTTTAACTAACTAATCGCGGGTGAGCGCGAGCCACAATGGTACACACCAATCGATTCGTGCTATTTAACGGCCCGGTGCATTTTCATCCAATTCATTTCATGCCTCGTGGCTTTTCACGTAAAGATCATTGTGATCGAAAGTCCACAAGCTGATACCAAGATTGAGGCAGATTTTGCATACGCACGTTGTCCGTCAAGGGTCTGACCTGAGCGTGAACCGAAACCAATGTTAATGATCGATCATTAAAGGCGGTCTCGCGGATAAAAGAATTAATGGACGGTAATTGACAGTTGCGCATCCGGCTAAAGGTCATTTGACCTGTGTTGCGAGCACTCTCAAATTCAAGTTTTTTTTTAATTGCAGACCCATCAGTGCTAATTTTGAATAACTCCCATGCCTTTTCTCCTTGAAATAAATTTATTCGATGAAATAAAATGAGAAATTACGGTTTACGTTAGACGTAAGTAATTTGAATCCTATTTTATAATAAGATTTAAATTACTTTGCTAGATCTAATTAGTTTGTAGTAAATTGTGCAATTTTTATATACAAATGTTCCATTTCGAAACTATATTCCAATTTGATGGTATCAGTTTTTGTAGGTTGAAATTTGATCGGTGGAGCATTAAAAATTATTTATGTAACCCCGAAAACCACAAAAACCAATGCACAATAATTCGAACCACCTTCCTCCTACGTATTCTGAAAGTAATCGTTCGCGCGCTCGGTCTCCTTTATATACATTTTTATTGCAATCACAATAATTTTGTCGTGTCATTGCTCAACTTTTATTATTTAAAAAATAATATTACCACATTTTATCGTCAGCAAACAAACGTCCTAATCTCCCTTTTGTCGTCCAACTGAAACGTCAAAAGTGCAGCGTGAGTAAACACAGACGAAGTCAACTAACTCTGATGCAGATTTCATTTTCGTTTTGTTCGTTCAAAAGCACGTGAAAATAAATGTTGAATAAGTAGATAGACCGAAGGTGTAAACAAAACAAAAAATTCCAGACAGTAGACTCATGATTGGGCTCTCGACCTTACGATTGTAATAATATTGTTTTTTCGACATTGGATGCGTCACAAAAGAAACACCTTGTGTGACCAGAAAACGATTCCTGACCTTACCTAATCTCCCATTTTGTTTGTTTTACGAGTCTTTAAGAATGCGATGTTAAATCTCAAGTTGTTTTACCTTTATAAGCCAATTTTATGTCAGAAAATTGGTTTGCATAAAATTTTATATTATCCTTCTTATATATACGTCTAATTAACGTTAAGTGAAAAAGCTAAACCTTTTTTTTTTCTTATACTTCTTAAGTGTTTGTTTTTGCTACAATGTATAATGATATTGCACAACGATGAACAAGCGTTGCAAAACACTAGCTGTCGCTTATTTTCTATCCCGACAGCTACTGAAAAGCTGACAAATCTCGTTCATTCTGACATCGAATTGTCGTGGGTGTTGTGGGTAAATATCTAATAGAAAGGAACCGTGAGTCAGCGCTCAAAGGTATCATCGAACACAAACAATGGAGTAAAAGTCATTTCACATAAGTCACGCACATGCGTGTCTCTCTGTCGCTAACCTTTTCTGACAACTAAGAAGAAACAATATTTACTTATCCCGGGCAGACACGTTGTACCTTTACTTTTCCATTTTTCTTCATGATACTTTGTATTCAAGGGTACTGCCAGCCATGAAACCATCATCCTTACGAAATGAAAACCATGAAACCACAATGATTTTTCTTCGGCTAAGTGACTTTGAGTTGAGAACCAAGGAATGATTTGACGTTTGCATTTGTGATGACAATTTATTTTCTCGTCGGCATTTTCCAGAGGCTAATCGACTGAAGGCAAGCGTAAAAATTGCCACGACATTTGCGCTAGATAACCGGTTGAAGTGAGAGTACACGTGTTCGTCAAGTGCGAAAAAGTAATAGCGCGAGTTAGATCATCTAGATGAACTCCCCTCTGTACTATTTACTTCGATCGAGTTACCTGCTATCTGGCCGGGTCATCGCGCGATTTGCCATCTATGCATCTAACCTTAATCTGCACCGAGTGGGTTCGTGTCGTAAGTCGATTTCCATTTGGTAGGTCGAAAAATTGACGCAACTTTAGAGAGATAAGAATATACTTGGGAGTGCTTCTATTATAATAGAACCTTTCTCAGTATATATTTCAGGGACCCCCAAAATCAATTTGGAACCACCGGCGCAATTTCAGGCTGACCTAAATCCACCGGCTTTGCCCTCCCCGTTCTATTTTCGGACTGCGAACCTATGATTACGAATTCAGTTATCTAGAAACGAGTTTAGCCGCGTCTTCAAATCGCAGACCTCCCGGAATCGGCTAGAGCACGCGACCAATGTCAGACGACTCTGAAACCGAGTTGGAGACCAACAAAGCTTTTGTAGCCTTGATGCGGGCTGCTTCTGCAAGTAGGTGCTTTCAACTTCCAAGAAGTAGAAGGTGAAACCTTTATGCAGGCCGACCTACAGGTCGAACTCCACAAGACTAACGTTCCCTGCAGATCTACGCATACCAAAGTCGACTTTTTTACACATATCAGAACCATGATCACGAAAAGTTTCCAGGGAACATTTTTTTAGACCAATTTGTTAATAAATAGCCTTACTGTTGAACGAAGAATGTTAATCTAACGATGATTGGTGTCTATTCACTCCTGTCTGTCAAATTTAGGTCAGTCAAATGATCAGCTGATTCTTTACAATTGATTTACAATACATTATTTTGAGGGGGATTTTCTATTTGTTGCCTTGAGACCTACATTCCTCGTTTCAGGTCGAAAAACGTGATAAGAGAAATTTGTAATCCCAAGAATGAAAATTGGAAGGAAACAGTATAGGTGACTTGGCAGACTAACAATCAATTAAAATATCCTCAGACGGATAAAAAATAGACATGCTTCCGCCTCCTGTACAAGGCATCCCTTACGTGCAGACAAATAAGTATAATACGTTCCGCGTAAGTCTCGCCAGTTTATTTTCTCATCATGATTGCTATATATTATGCCATCGTCAACGGAAGTCCGCAAAAACATTAGCGGGGAGGGAGGGGGCGTTGCGAGCGACGGATACTAGGAGATGCACAAATTTATTCGTGCATTTATATATGAATTTCTAGGTTCCGCTACGACGATGGCCGTTGCTACAATTACAATATTTATATTGTGTTTCATTATCGCGTGTGGAAATAATGAAATATAGGAAAACAGGTATTCCTCTAGTCATACCCAGACCGAAAGAAATATATCAAAGCCCTAATCGGATACTATTCCTTTACATTTCCACCTTTGAAGACTATTTAACTTCATTTAAGAAAATTATTCTGAAATCAAACCTTAAATATTCAGAATTTTCATTTCTGACTTCAAAAGTGATATTTTTTGAAGCGTATGTAAAGTTTGTTATTCTTTTATAATTTGTTAACTAAAAATTGTTTATTATTGAATTTTGTCAGGCGCACTTTGATACAATTTTTCACAAACTAAAAGAAAAAATGACATTCATCATTCGGCATCCCACTTTGGAGCACACCCAAATAAATAGAAATCTTTTTTAGCTGGACATTATTATTATGTATTAAACTTCATAATGAAAGGTAAGCTGTTCTTTTTCAAAACTCAATATTTTGTGTATTTATATACTGGTTTTTTAAAACTGATTATTTATTTTACAACAACTTTTTTACAACAAAAAAATTTGAATGATCTTAAAATATTACATTTTAACAAGACACTTTTTAAAATCTTTTTATGTAGCTTTATATCCACAGTTGCCTGATGAGTAGACTTTCTGCCGTTAGAACGATGTAACTGCTGAATGTCGGTTGATTTGACAATCGTATATCACTATGTTGAATTCTAATCAAAACTTCAAGACATGAAATCTCGTCAAAATTGATATTTTGACAAACGTATTAACAGTTGAGACCGATCACTGTCCCAGAGGAAATGTTTCACGAACAAACATCAGACGAGTCAGAAGAAACGGCGCTGAACTTAATTCGAACTAAGACTGCGGTTTTTTCCTTATCCTTGTAAGTATACATCGTAGCAGTTAGATATCTCATTAGGATGCACATTGTTTAAATTGGATTTTAAAGACGACGTGCGAGGGAGAGCTAATTGACTGCCGGACGGACATCAAGTTTTTCGACAAGATAAAGGAGAGACGTGATGGAAAGACGTAGGAAGATGCAGGCAAAGAAGTGGAGAACGACGTGGGGAAAGAGGGAGGGGGGAGAGCGAACATCCGGATTCTGTCTCGCTATGCAGCGAGTGGTCTGCGCGCAGGGATGCAAGTCGCACTATTTCACTCGCAATATCGCCGTCCCTTTCGAACGATGCGCAACTCTCATCAGCCGTTCTCTCCACCCTCGAGGCCCTTCACTTATTTATTTCTTCGAGTTATTAATTATCTCCGACTGGGTCCACTCGGAGAATCTTCTCATGCAAGCAATCGCTCGCGCCTGTGTGAACAATGAAAGTCATATCTCTCGCGAGGACACGTGTAATTAATGTGCCAATTCAGCTGGAATCGCATTAGTTTCAATAACTACCGAAAGAATCTCCACGCTTTTAACATGAAATTACGATCTTGACTTTTATACTCAAGGCTGCGCGGGTTTTGTTGTGGCTCGCACGCACGTCCTGGCAATGAATTCGACGCTATTATTCAAAAACATGATGGCACTGTAAAAATGTTCTAGGCTAAATTGCACAACTAATTGCCGCCGATCCGGCTTTTTCGCAAAATTGTACGTCTCATAGCGCGCCGTTAATTTCTATTATCTCAAACAGCTAATGACTCAAAATCGTAACTCGCTTTAATGATTTCAAGTTCAACTCCAACAATTATTTACTTAAGAAAAGTAGGTTTATTTGTTTACCGTTTTTACAATCAAAAGACGCTTCTCCTTTGTCTCTTCATTTGTATGAAATCATCAAGTTTCGGTTGAATACATTTTCGTTGAATAAATATTATCGTTGGAAAATTTTTGTTGCCCTGATGGTTGAGCGACCGTTTGTATATTTGAAACTCAATTTCATGCGTAGCCTCAAGGTCACTTGTGCTCGTCAAACAAAAAATTAAAAAACGTCGGTCGGAATCCGTTCTTATCCATTAATTCTGTTAATTGTTTTATATGCATGGATTCAGCAGCGTAGAAAAGCGGAGTGTAAGAGTTCCAGAGACGTTGAAAGGCGGCACGCACGCCGTATCTCTTGCGCGAAGGTCACAGAGACAATATCCGTGGCAGAATAATACGTGCTCCACATAGACTTTTTTCAGCATTAGAAATCCCGCAAGTTTCCTGATGCCTTTATGAACACCGCGAACTGGTTCCACAACCCCTCCTCCCCCCCCCCTCCGCATCCTTGTTCGGCCACTTTTGTTTTATTTCAAAATTTATTGACAAATCACGCCTTGAGCGGCGAATTTTCTGCGCTTGCGCAATCACGTGCATTGTGGCCAGTCGATTCACAATGCGTCCGCTTTTTTGCACAGTTTTACACGTGTTTTTGCACGTTCAATCATTGACCTTTGAGGTGAGTGAAACATCGTGTTTCATGATTTAAGATCAAGGCGGCCTTATAAAATTTTTGGAGAGAGTGTGTGTGTGTCATTCCGCTGAGTCAGACGAATTCTTTTCAGCGTTTGAATAACAGTATATAGGCATGTATCGTTTTTTTGATCGATTCTCAATCCCTTTTGTAGAACCAACGAAAACGTTCCAGATTTAAAAGTGTATGGAATTTCTCATTTCATTGACGAACAAAAAAAATCATCGATACAACCCGCTAATGTGAATGCTTAAGCGTCAAAACCACGAGAAGAAAGTGCCAAAAAAAGAATCCACTCAATGTGAATTGAACATAAAAGATGTATGAAAACGTGAAATTGAAAATCATCTCATTAAGGATTATAAATGAAGATAATTCATCGAACATGAAGATGAGAGTGCTTGATAGACTCGCTTGTATGTCAATTTACCCTAACTGGCGGACTACAATTATTATTTTTTCGCTCTGTCATATAGTCGAGCTAAAAAGTCAAGATGGTATATTGAAGAAAAAATGCAAAAATGAAAAGGTATAATGGAGACGACCAATAGCGTATGGGTGAACGTACGATCATTTCACTCGTGGATTTCTCACTCTTCGGCATTCCAATAATATAATCTGCAATTAGAACGGATAACAAAACAACGACGGCATGACCAAAAAGAAAGACGCGCGAGAGAACTGTGCAGAAACGCGGAACTGGCAATCCACCGAATTTTCATAATTTATACCCTGCTTTTCTTCGAGGCCTGTACTTACTATGGCCTCGCGTGAGCACGTGCGTACACCCATCACGGAACCAGGTCCACATCTTCCGGTTGTCGAACTGGCCTAGAAGCTGGGTGTAATTACTATACAAGCTTTTGCAGGGCTCGTATACATCTATGGTTACGCGCGCGGCCACTGAAGATGTTGCGTGATTTTTGATCGACTTTCGGTCGAGGTGAGGATCCCGCGGTCTCGCCTCTGTCAAGTGACTTTTATTCCCGGGGCTGCACCGACGACCAATTACGATAAATACGATGGAATAATTACGACACAACCTCCGGGACGCGCCTCCTCCAGGTCGTCGGCGCAACCTCGCTTGTATTAATCATCGACTTAATTATTATTCCGATTAGAGTTGGACGAGAGCTATTATATATGAACGTGGTGGCATCTCGCCTTGCCGCGTAATTTCATCTAATACTCATGCCATGTTTTTTTTTCTGACGTTGCCTTGCGCAGTCCATTGCTACCTGATAGTCGCAAAAATGCGCCCGAGAGAGGCCAGTTCATAGGAGATTGCTTTATACGCAAGAGGCACAGTGTTCGATACCGGACGATACGCGCAGATCCGCCCGGTAAAAACGGATAAGCTGGTTCGAGTATGGAACTTGCGCATCTAGATGAATTACGTGCCAATGCGAGAGGGAGTTGGATAAAATGGTGAATTATTGCCAGTAATTTCCTTCTTGCGTTTTTTTTTTCTTGACTTTTTTTTCTTCTTTCATTTCCCTTGATTCATTATAGGGAAGAAGAAGTTAGACAATCTGATTGTCCTGCGAACTTTGACCATGAGAGGAGGACACTGGCAAGGACCAGTTCTTTTGGCGAGAGATTTCTGAGAAGCAACATATTTCTATACCAGTTACGTTACCAGATGAGTAACCGTGATCAAATTTGCCAGGTCCGTTGATCCCTGGCAGTAGAAAAAATTTTTCGCTGCTCTCTCCTCTTCAATTTGCTGCTTGATTATTCCTCTTCATCTTCTTCCTATTCCCTCATCATCGTATCCCCTATCTTTTCTTTTCATTCGCTACATCTGGAGTCTAGTATATAACTCTATTAAATCTTCTATCTCCGGCTAATTCGACATCTTTATTTATGTTATACTCGGAGCTTTTTTTTGTGTTTGCTTTTTCTATCGACCAAATCGCCGAGCAAGAAGTTGGTACAATAAAACCACTGGATCGAGATGGATTGGAAGCAATCGAGCCTCGCATGGGAGATGATAAAAAATGTTAGAAATTGAAAATTTGGTATCGCGCGATCGAAAAAAACAGAAACCAAAAGGGAATGAGCATCTTGCGCGGCGATAGGTTCCCAGTGAGGAGACCCATTCAAAGAGAAACCTAAATACCCCTATCATCTTTTTAGGTTATCAAACAAACAGTAATCCGTGCTATCAGCAATCTCAAACAAGCTTCGCCAAGTAACATCAAACCAGATATGCGAACAATTTTCTTAATTTATTCCCGATCCCCTGCCACGTACCAGATTCATCTTCAACGCACAATCTCTACTATTCGGTACAAGACGCAAAGCCACGACATGAAAAACTAATAACTTTTCCCGTTGATTACCAAACAATCAACAAAGCTGGCTTATCCAGCGACATATACCACAAAGAATGTTCGTATTATGATGTCATTGTGCCCGATTACACGTTACGTAGCTTGTTACGCACTATATAACAAATACATGACACACATTGTGTTTACAATTTCATAAGAAAATGACACTTCTGTTGTTACAGTTTTATCTTTTACAACACTATGTCCAAATTTTCTGAGAAAAAATGTTTTTAACTTTTTGAGGACAGCCATACAAAACAGTGCAAATAACGCCAAAAGACATGTTCATCTCCCTTCTTTGTGTTAAAAATCTTGGTTCTTTGGTCTCACCTCAAAACAAACGATATGCTGCAAACTTCTACAAAAAGAGAAAATTTAAATCAAAAGCTACGATAAACGTGCGAGGAGCAAAACTTTATTTTCAAGTTCAGTATAGAGGAAGGACATTTTGGTTAAATTTTGTTGTTTTTGTTTTTTGATTTCTTAATCCAGAATCGTCTATTGATATCCGAATCAGATACACACGCGTTTACATATAATATATCGTAACGTTATGACGTATCGCGCGCATTTCACGCAATCTCACCGACGACAGCGAAAGAACCAGCGTACCTACGCCGGTGCCTGCGCTTAATTGCTACATCGTTCAGTTTCAATTACGACGATACGCCATAGCCACGCGTCTGTGTACTCGATTTCTTCTTCTTATTTTATTCAATCTTCCTCTTCGTTTTATCCGTTCACTTCGCCATGTCTTTTCCTTCTTTTCTCGTCAATCCAAAGCAAATCATATATAACCAAAGTACCGGACATGTTCAGCTTCATTTTTACGTGCGTCGATGATGTAAAAATTCAACATCCACGAGAAGGAAGTTTACCTGCCCGGATGGTTTTACAAATAATAAATAATTTAAAAACTTTTAAATTTGATGATCATACCAAGAAAGAAGAGATCTTATAAAATTCATTCAATAGATATGACAAATTATATTTAAGTATGAAAGATGTAGATAATATTTTTTTCACATTTTTTTTCGTTGTCTCAATAAAATTAAAGATATTTGCAGAAATCAATTTTTTCGTTTCGAAATTGCCTCAAAACTTTCTGGTAAAAGGAGGTTGCGACGAGACTCAGGATAATTCTTCGTAACAAAACAAACAACATTAACCTAAAAATGGCCACTTCGGAGATATTTAATGCGCGAAAATATAAGTTCGAACGATTCGACGACCCGTTTTCATTGAATAACAAGAAATGTTGATTCTTTGTTCTGGCTGTGAAAGAAAAATGTATGGTGACGTCATTATTCGCACCTAAAAAAAGTCTATTAAAAGAATTTATTAAATCCCGTTTCTTCATCATGTCTGAAAATATAATATTGAATATATTTGAAATATATTTTATATACTTTAGATATATTTCACATATACGACATTGTAAATATTTGATTCATAAAGTGACAATATTTCATATAAATTTCAAATATTATTATATTTAAAAATTATTGCATTTGAGTATGTTAAAAAATAATACAGAGCTATTTTTGGGTTTGTCTGCACATATTTCAAGATTTCTACTTGTCCCACCAAGAATCACGTTTTTGTTGCACTCCAAATTGTATTAATTGTTTTGATACATTTTTATTTAAAAAAATAATAATAAAATTATAAATTTGTGTTGCATTATTTTTTTCGCCTGACCTACAATATGACAATAAAGCGTTTTGGAGCAAAACGTATAATAATGTCTGGCTATCTATTAGTTATTTCAAAACGCTTCCCCCGCAAATGTTGACCTATTCTTTTTTTTTACAAATGACAAAATCAAAATCATAAACAGAAGCGGTCCCGTTCGAGAATTTCGTCTTGTACCAAAGATGAAAGTAAAAATTTAAATAGCCCGGATGAAAAAGTTAATGAATCAGAATTTATTCAGCCACGATAGGATGTTCCAGTTTCAATTTAATCCCATCCACGCTTACGTAAGACAAAAAAAAAGATTAAACATCTAATATTCAATCCTTATAAAGGCATCCCAATTTCCATCTGCGATATGTACCAATCGAATTGACGATTGAAATAAATTGCTATCTTTTAAAATTTAACAACTTGATTTTCGTTGGTGACTTATTTTCTAGAGTCATCATAGTTTTACTAAATGAAACGAAAAAAGTTATTGAGAAGAGTCCGAGTTGCATCGTTTGTTGACGAGCATAAAATTGTGCGTTCTGAATGAGTGGGCGAGAGGACGCAGTACAATGAACGTGACACAGATTCGAGTGTTTAATTCCGTTATTTTTATCACGGAATTCGGAGTTATGGTTGAAGAATTTAATTCCGGTTTTTTTTTATAACAGTGCCGGGTTATGAGGATAAATCCTGCCTCAAATCTGCATTCGTACCGGTATTAAAAGGTTAACGAAATTTGTCGCGAGTTTGCTGGGCGGGAGAAATCCCGTTTTATGGCTCCATTATGATGAAACTTTTCGACTGCATTCGCATACCAGTGAACCGTGAGCCCGGTCAGGAAAGTGAGAAGAAAGGAAAGCGACCAACGGGACCTGAAATGTGTTAAGCGATGACTACGCGGTAGCTTTCGGAGACACCTTGAGTCACAAGTGTTTGGACAAAAAATAAAGTCCGGCGTGTAACGGGCTGACGATGAACACTTCGGGCCAAAAGTTCAGACATTGAAAATTGTCGTTATAAAAGTTATTTCAAAGCAAGATTTTGTGGGAGCTTGTTAGGCCGTTTACGACTCGCGATGTAATTTTGGCGAGCCGCCTTTACAAAGCTATTTGATGCTTTATGCAGTTTTGAGGACTTATAAAATTGTTTCGGATGGCAGAAAAAGAAAGAAACGTCCAATTAGTTTCGAATTGCAAGAAACTCGTGACGAAAGGCTGTGTTAACAAACACTTTGTTAACAAAGTGTGTACCTGTAGAAAAATGATCAATTAAAATGAGAAAAAAATTTTGTTTCATTTTCTATTATTCTCTCATTAATATGTTTCCTATTATTACGTGAATCTTGTTACGTGCAATGGATATGACTTTCATTATTATGGTTTCGATCTGATATAATTGTTATATTAAATACAATTTTACAATTTACATAATCGTATACAACTATTATTTTATCGGTGCACGCTTTTGTCAACCGACTCAAATAAGGAAAACCCACCAGCA
Source organism: Trissolcus japonicus (assembly GCA_030522925.1). Lineage (NCBI taxonomy): Eukaryota > Metazoa > Arthropoda > Insecta > Hymenoptera > Scelionidae > Trissolcus > Trissolcus japonicus. The sequence continues at coordinate 7,637 of JAPYZS010001560.1, read as the reverse complement.
AAAGATGTTGATAAATTGAAAACAAAAAATTATTTGAATTATTTATCCAACTAATTTATTCATAATTATATCATAACTCACGCAACGGAATTGCTTTCCAGTGTTTAATTTTATTCTTATTTGAATTCTTTAAACAAATCTTTTTTTTTTTATTTCCCCAAGTTATAAATTCTAACTCATTTCTGTTCATTTGCATTTCGCAATTATCTACAACTATTTGTATTTCAGAAATGTATATTACCCGCGTACATGCATATAAACCGCGAAACTTGCCTCGGAGCAGGCCTTTAATGATAACGAGAGGGGTCAATGAATCATTTTTTCGAAACGCCTAACCGAGAATACGTCCTTGAGGGAGAATCGTAAACTTCATCGGATGTATGCTTCGAATTCGCCATTTTATTGTCTGAGATTTGTTTAATGCTCTAGTATATATCTACATAGGATATCCCATAAACGTTTTTTCCTCGAGGAAATCAAATATTAATTATCAGCCATATCTAACATATGTGTCCGGTAACATATATTAAAAGATTCACCAAGACACTTCTTCAACTAAGCCTGCAATCTTTGATCTTTCCAAGTGACGATTTTTAATGCACAACTAAACTCTTTTTGTCCGTTTTAACACATCCAAACCATCTGGAAGCGTTTAATTTATATGATTATGTTGAAAAAAAGGACTATTGATATGTCAGAGTTAAACTGGATAAACGCAAAGTTGATTGCAATGTGAAGAGATTCCTTCAAAGATAGAAAACGAAAACAATAAAAAATATCGAGAAACGTATTATTATAAAACTTATATGACTAAGAAGGTGTTGATGAAGGGCGCGATAGTGGTATAATAATTTCAAATGGTGTTAATAAGATTCTTAGATCTCTCTATCCTGGTGCTTAGGATATAGTTTATGAGTTGGAAGAAAAATGTGTGAATCAAATATTGTTCGTTTCGCCGGTGATTGTAATTGTAATTCCACGAGACTTAATTGACTCTTTTAGTGTCGACATGATTCTTCGTTTTCAAATAAATTGCAAATCATTGTTTTTGTCCAATCGATTCGTCGATGAATTTGTTTTATTTAATAGTAAAATTTTTTAACGAACTTCCAAAAAAAAAAAAAAAACTTGAACAAATCAAACCAACTTTCAACATTTCAATTGGCAATTAATTTCACCAATTGTTTCGTACACGAGATTCCGTTTGTCAGCTGTTTCAAATCTACTTAACATTTATTATTCTAACACAATGGTCGCGTGGATTATACGAAACTTACACGCCAAAAATGATGTAATAAATAATACGCAAAGCCTGGATACAATGCATGATAAATGTACATTTTTATGGGTACGTTGAATTTGATAAATGCTATTGTGGGGATTAGCGTAATGCTAAGAACCGGCCTGACAAAATATCGCATGTATGATAGGTGTGACAACAACCAAACCCTTTTTAATTACATCACGCACGTGTGTGTTTTTTATTCAAGTTTTTTTTTCTTTTTTTTTTTTTTGTAATTCGAAAATAAAGTACCAACCCAGTTACACGACGCATCAGCGTGTTTCATAAAAAGAAAGAAACGACGGCTGTACTCATTGATTAAAAAACATATCTTTCAATTAATTTATGATTCGATGCTCTGCCTGTCAGTTGATGATGAATTCGAGCCTCGTCCTTGTTCCGTTTTTAATGCATCAATGAATTCCCATATGACGAAGCACGATGCTTTTCGTTCCGTTTGCAAAACCACGAACGGTGTGTGCCATACATTTATGAAATTAAAGTATCCATATAGTTTCTGCACTCAAAGCAGGGACTCACACACTCCCACGCGATTTCCGGGTACGTATATATAAGCGAGTTACCCGTTCGATTTTGGTCATTCAATTTTTTGTATACGGCGTCACGTCGCATTGTTTGTAAGGTATAATTGAGCTCGATTTCAATTAGAATATAATTTGTTATGTTAATATGTTAACAAGCGCAATTTTCAGCGCGCTGACAACTAATGGTACCAGCGAAACATTTACAATTCAATTGGTGTGGTTTAGTTGAAAATAGATATCATATGAAGCGAAAAGATTATCTGCGATTGTATTATGCCACGAACGTTTGGCGCGAGTTATCATCGTATCTTCTAAATAACGCGATAAATTAACAGTAGAAATGTTCGCTGAATCAATAACAGTTTTCCTCAATTAATTAACAAGTTTCTAGACAAACAGAACATAGATTATAACGTCCAACACATAATAGGATATTGTTCAATTAAGTTATTAGATTTTCTAATTTTATATGTTGCGCTCTGCGAATTTCCCTTGCAGATACGCCAGGGACTTTTGTTAATCGATTAATTTGTTATCTCATTTGTTAGTCGCACATTTTTCCTGTCCATTGTGTACCCGCACTTTTGCATCGAAAAGAATTTGATTTCAGTTATTTTATCAAGTCCATCTCAATGTCATTACCCAGCGCTGTAAAGACTGAATTCAGAGCAATTATTTGTTTGTTTGTTTGTTCTTTTTTTTTTTGAGGCTCGATTTTTATAAGTAAAACCTTACACAATAATTTGCAGACCTGACTTATTCAAGGTCGCAATGCCACGGCCTAAAAAAATTCTCCAAAGAATACCGTATAAAAAAAACACTTTCAACGCTTTTATAAAGATGTCCGGTGTGTGTCTCAAACAAAATTCTTTCAAGTAAACATGCAGTCTACCTGTTTTCAATGTTATTTAAGGTGACAATGATTTATTATGCTCATTTGCGTTTAATGTTTCTACTAAAAAAGTAATAAAAAAAATAATTAACCGCCATTGATAATTCTTCTTGAGTAATATCTGATTCAATGTTAATTTAATTTAGATTTAATGAACCTGCGATAATTATATTTATCATGAATAATCTTTATTTTTCAGAAAAAAAAAATTCTGGTGAAAAATTGCAGACCTTAATTTTGAAACTGCATATATCTGATGAATTGCAATAAAGGTACATTTCATTATGAGTTTAGCATGTCTAAACAAGTGATAGTGAAAACCTGTTTATAATAGACGCACTTTTTTTTCATATGTGCATCTAATCAGGAATGGTAACACCGACTAATAAATGAAAGAGTATGTAGCGTACAATTAGAGTTCGAACCTTATACTTTGACTAATCCATAATTTTAAACCGTCTAATTTTAAGATCACTGTACATAATCCCATCTTATTATGCATTAGAACTGAATTGCTACTAAATGCCAATCTAATACGAGGTGCAATTTTTTTCTTTATCCCAATAATATTATTAGTATCATTGAAACATATTACCAACAATTTCTTTTTGAAATACCTATATCTTAACACGTTCTGCAGTTTCTATTCACTTAATAATGTTCTAAACAACTGAAAACTAATTTATCTACTGATTAAAAAAATTATTTTAAACTCTACAATTTTTATTGTACCAGATTCTTTTATATGAAATTTTTGCAATTTTTCATTATCCAAATTTCATTATTTTATTTTGTAATTACGCATTTTTTTTTTTTTGAAATTCAATACTCAAGTTGAAGGTAAAACGAGGTGGCCTAAATTGTGCTTCTAATAAAGCAGCAGAGGCGAACAACTTGACTCGTCTGTACCCTCGAACAGCCTCAAGGTCAGTGAGAAGACCTCCGCGTGAACCACAAAAACGGGCGTCCGAATCAGCAAGCCTGATCTATCTCACCTTTTGCAAGTCGTCGAGCAACCGGTATCCAGAAAATGATCCCAGGTATCTCGTAAGGGTAACAAAACCGTGGTGCCACTACATGAAAACACACCACGACACACTGTCTCGATTCGAAAACCGGTCGAACGCGAAACTTTTCCGACTTGAATCAGATCATTATTGAGACCGGCGGTGTCCAGGGTGGTGGATCAGTGGATCCAGATGAGGTGATAGAGCAATTTTGGGAGGCGGATTTGGAATAAGAAAGGAAGCGAGTGGCCCTGCTCTGACACAGATCACTGTCCAACTCGTTCGGGCACCGACGCTGTCGCGACTCAGACTCGACTGAAAGCGACTCGAGAGCCAAGCCAAAGCCAAGCCAGACTGACTACTCGCATCTGATATTCTGCCGATCGGCGAACGCGCCACACAACCGGCTTCGGCTCGTTCGGTTCGTTCCGTTCGCGTTCGTCTCGAGCCAGCTCTCTTCGGGGATACAAGTAGTATAGTTTAATACGTATACAGCACTGTACACCGACGGACTCTCCGTGTATGGAAATTAAATATCCATATACCTTAACTTGTTAGCGGGCGTCCCTGCGAGGGGACCCGGCGCGAGGGTGAGCAGTACGTATATTATAAGACTCGCCAATATTTATATGCAAGTGTCTGTGCCTCCAGCTTTTGTGAATGTGAGCGCCAAGTCACAAGTGTTTGTAGAGATGCTATACTCACACCCACGCGATACCAGACGAGCTCCTAATGTTCGCCAGGAACAACCCTCCATTGCCACACGGACCTTAACCTTAGGTGGATCGAAGGGGCAATAGCACACGACACTTCAACAGCTCTTTCCATATCAGCTTGCACTTTTGAAACGAAAATTTATTTTGTACAGTTTTTATTCACTCATTATTTCAAATGAAAATATGATTTTCAAACAAATTTAATTTTAATGGAAATTTGACACTCTCTACCGATGCAAATTGAAATAGTTTTTTGAATCAATTTTTTGTCACCGACGTTGAATTGTATATATGAAATCAGCTTGAGTCAAACAGTTTCATTGAGCTCAGAATGATCAGGCCTAAAAGACTGTTTTGAAATGATATAAGTAGTAAAAAGATTTGTATGCGATGTAGCCGCACGTACGTCACCTTGTAAACAAATATAGTATTTGCATACCCGCGTTTACAGTCGGAAATTACAAACGGCACAAATTGTGTGACGCGAAAATAACGGCTGAACGAGCAACATTACTTAAGCGTTTGAAAGAGATTAGACACGCATGAAAGACCTGGTGCAACCGCCCACATGGCTTTAATTATAACGAAAGCGATCCGCGCGCGACACCGCGATTGCGGACTGATTGGTGCATGTCATAATACGCTCATAATCAAGTAGCCATGGTCGCATAACAATTCAAAAGGAAAAATGGCGACAATCATGCCCCACGAAAATTGAACAATGCGTATGCAAATGGACAGAAAAATTTAGTTTATTAGATTCAAAATGACTGTCATTATTTTTATCAATAGGGGGAAATAACCATTTAGAACCTTTTATTTCAATACATATGATTGAAAATATAAAATTTATTGGAATCAAAAAATAGATAAAAATGACGAAAAGTGTCAGAACTTTTTTGCATTTCGAGGTCACTCCTAATATTTTCTTCACTTGACTGGATTTTATTTGCATTAATCACTGCAATAAGGTCATGCGAATAACAAAAATGTTTGAGTGTCAGGTAAGAGGTCAGTTGGTGAATTTCGAGTACGCGAAACGCCCGGGGCAAAAACAAGGATTGATAAATGTCCGGACCTTGTCAAATTTGAATTTCCGTCGTTAAATCCACCGTTCGTTTGCCCGCGGTACCATCGTAACTACGTAATCCACGACGATCTCACGAGAGTTTCACGAGCGTGTCCGCGCTCGACGTAGGCTCATTACACCTCCTTTGTCATTTCACACCGTCTTTTAGCGTGTTCCTACAAAGCCACGGTCATGGCTCACATTAGACGAGCCGCACGTGATTTGCCATCCTTATGCTGATTTATTGATCGTGATATAATTATGAAAATCATTTTGAACTGCCCTTGCCCATGACCCTCTCTGCGATCAACTTGGGATATCATTATCTATTTTTTCCGTTATTTATACGTTTTGTTATCTTAGCCAATAGACAATCGATAAATCAACACTCAATTTATTAAATCTAATCCAAAATTATGATCACCCCTATTTAATCAATTGATCAAGTTATATTTAAAAATACATTTTGAATGGACGGTCATTCACTGGTTTTGAAAAATCAAAGTCAATAAAAACAACAGTATAGAAAGTAATTTTAAATCAATTTTAATCTTTAACAAATAAAGTTAAAAAAGAAAAAGAACACACAAAACATTAATACAAAAAAATGTTCATAAAATTTAAGGTTGAAGATGATTATTACATTTTTTATAGGAAAAATGATAAAATATTAATAAAAATATTACCCTTTTTCTCTATTTTTCTGGATCAAACACGTACATATTTTATTTATAATCATTATTTTATTCAACTGATATTTAAAATATCCATTAATCTTAGTACCTTATTCATATCAATATCTTTCAAACAGATCGAATGTTATAAGTGTTCAAAATAACTTGAGTCGTACCTCTAGGTGTTAAGACTCAAGCAATCATGATTATTAAGATTATTATCATCATTGTGAAACTTGTGTTTGACTTGAATATAAAAAAATATAAAGACTCGTGTTTGATTTTATATTTTGTTCTATTAGTTTTATTTAATTTATATAAATATGCAAATATTTTCTCGAATGACGAGGGTTGGCACGCGGTGCACGTAGGGCTCTCTCTCTCTCTCTTTGTACAAATTTTGTTAATCTTGTAAATTTACATATTGAAAAATTAAATCTAAAATTTTTTTCTATAAAAATTTAATTTTTTGCAGTTTTTTTATGATATGATTTTTTTTTCTACTTTCTTTATTAATGTTCTTATCATTTTTGAAATTCATGAAAATTGGATCCATATCATTTTGTTTGCATTATGAAAAGTTTGTACCATGTGTCGATAGCCACTTATTTATACTGTCGGTAATATTTTTATATAAATTCAACTCGCAGAGATTATTTCACTCTTTCCTTATGACGATAAGGAATGGAAGTTAGTCGATATCAGCAACCGATACTTGTACAACCTGTCATGACAGAAAAATTACAACACTTTTTCTAAAACACGAGTATTTAGATATTAACTTTTACAAATCAAGTTTTTAAATTTAAATATTATATAATCAAAACATTATGCAACGAAATATTATTTTTAAAAATAAAGGTTTGGCCTTGCTCGCGTTACTTGTAAATGTTATAATCGTTTCGCCCAGTGTACTCGGGAACTAATGCGTTAGTGCGTTTGACTGAGTGCAAAGAAACCGGTCGAGCGAAACGACTGGTTTTAGGCCGCATTGAAATGTGAGGATTGGGGTTTCCAACCTCTTGACAAATGTGAGGATTGGGGTTTCCAACCTCTTGACGACGGTGTATTATTTTTAATTAACAATATATTGAAGAAAAAAATTCTCATTACAGCGTCATCTACCACAAAAACACACATTTTCACACAAAACTATTATATTTTTCGGTACCGAATTACAATCTGCAATTAAAGATGGGTAGGTGGGAAGGGTTCTTATTTGAAAAATTTCACATCTCTATACGGACTGCGGGTAGGGGGTCAAGTTTAGTGTCAATGGATATAAATATTAATAAATAAATAAATATTAAACACGCAATTTTTAAATAATTTAGCCATGTCGTTTGTTACATATTTATTTAAAGATTTTTTTCAGTGATGAACCAATTTAAAATTCACAATTAAAAAACCAAACGGTTGTTTAGTCAAAATTTTTCATTGCTAAATATTTGA
>JAPYZS010001559.1:0-23227 GCA_030522925.1 Trissolcus japonicus | reverse complement strand
GAAAAGAGAGGGGGGGGGGGGGGGGGGGGGGGTTCTGAATGAACTGAATCATGTTTGTCGTGACAAACATTTAATTGTTGACGTTTTCTTATTCGCGTTGCAATTACATGCATTTTTTCAACTTTTTCTTTCACAAAATAACAATACGAAAAAAAAAAAAAATAGAAAAAATTATGCTCAATTAAGAAAATAAAGATTTGCAATTTGTTGTTACAATTTTGTTACGGTTTAAATTTTATTTGGATGTTTATTTCAATAATAATCATAATAATAATTGAAAAAATTTTAAAATTTAAAATCGACGTGACAAAATAGTTAAAAAAAAGTTTTGCACCAACGCGCGCGTAACTGATGGTGCTGGTGGAATACGTGTAAGAAGCCGAAAGCTCTTTGTATTCCGCGCAAAATTGCGGAAAGAAAGTGGAAACCGAGAGAGAGAACATTACATAAAGAATTTAAGCCGCGATCCCAAGTTTGGTCCAGAGCGAATTGCGCGCTATTTTTCTCTGATTGACTGCAAAATATTGATGCCTCTTTAATACTTTATTTCAATACTTTACGTATTAATGGCTCAATTTTCAACCCCGATGTTCTAATTAAAAAAAATACTTTCTCAAACCAAAATGGAAAATGTTTTATTTGTTATAGGTTCCTCTAATGTTATCGTATCATATTCAGAAATCTGGAGATGAAATTGTAGTTTTCGCTTATCGTGCTAAACTTAAGCGGTTAAAGTATTAAGCGCAGTGTCGCATAAGGCGGTAGACATCTCGCGAGTCGATAAAACGCCGAGCCATTCAGGCAACATTATTTGGTACTTTATTCATCAAACGACGCAGTCTCGGTAGCGCTTGCCATTTTTTTCGTTTCCTCTCCAGGCGATACCATTTCGGCATTTTTTTTTCGTCGTCGGCACCAGTAACTTGCCTGCGGCAGACAATACACACCGAGAACTTTTATTTAGAGAGATTCAATTGCAACGCTCGGCATTATCATTTAAAGCAACATTTCGCTGGCTCGCTCTTTTTCGTCGTGTCTCAACATCGGATTCGACATTCCCGTTGTGTGCCTCAGACCGTGCAATCGACTCTCCTTTTCGACTGCTAACGACTGACAATATATATAACAGACGTCTCCCTCGAGGATTGCGCGAAATCGCAAACGCACAGCCGTCTGCGGAATTAACATAATTTCATCTTTTATGAACCATTTTCCTCACGATGATTATCCGTGACATCTGAATATAATGAGGCAACGAAAGAAAAACAATTCTCGTCCCAGTCAAAATTCAGTCCAACGCTCCTCTTGTGAAAAACTTTTAAATGCGCGCGCGATTTTTAATTTCTCTGCCATTTTCAAACAAACATTTGATCAATTCAAAGTTCGCGCAACTTTTTGTGTAATTATATTTTGGGAACATTGACCCCGAAATTAAATTGCAACGACGATATTCTCAACCGTCTGAGCGTATCAATGATTCAAATTTATTAATAATTACTTTTCATTGCAGCGTTTTGTGGAAAAAGAATGTCATCTTTTTCTAGTTTAATTTTTGAATAATTTTTGGGAATTTGCAATAAAAAATTAATAATAAATAAAAGTAAAAAATAAAAGTAGATTTTTCCTGTGCATTACAAATGCGTACATAATACCATAATTTAAACTTTGCCCGGTCGAGCATTCATGTGTAATAATACCATAATTATTTGCTCGGTTCTGGACATTTTCGTCCACGGCATGTGTGCAAGGAACACGTGTGGAAATATACTCTCCCCGAAGTCGCGCAGTTTGTTTCGCAAGTAATTTCGGTCGGAGGCAAAATATTATTTGGACATGAAAATGAAAGCACTCGGTGAAATGGGCCGGGTTAAATGTTCGTATTTCCAGTTCTTGTTGGGCAAATAAATATAGTCGAAGCGTTTTCCTTAACTGGCGGCAACGAAGAACGTGCAAGAGTTCGCCCAGAGTGAGATAGCCGGTTAACCGTTACTCACTTCGGCGACATTTAAGAGCGCGTGAGCTTTTCGCAAATTAGTGACGTACTTAAGCCGATGATAATTTTGCTTCTCTCTTCGTGAAATCTATTTTTCGTACATCAATTCCACCTTTTATTCTCATCTTTTTTTTCACAATTATCTCTTTGCTACTATTTTTCTGAAATTTATAGTGGTTCTTTTGTAAATTCCAACTTTGCATGAGAAATTTCGTATTAAACAGATTTAAATTTCACTTTACATAAAATTATCAACATTTTTGGTAACAAATTTTGTTTCATTGGGTTTTCTAAATGATAATCTTTACATCCCAAACTTTTTCTGTTCTGACTCTAATTTATTTATGATTTTTTGGCCTGGGCAAATGAATGTATTATTTTTCATGAATGAATATTCACATGAAGTTGGAGACAATAAATAAAAATGATTAACGAAAAAAAAACTAAATTCGTATAATTTATTAACTTTTTGAAATTCAAAGTTAAGAGCAAGTTTGAATAAAAGCACGAAAGCACCTACCATAGTAATGAAATATAACATAATAAAAAATTTGCAGTTTTTAAAGTACTCCAAAGAATATATAAAATTCATCAAGACTTTTTATTTTGTTAGTATTCTGACAAATTCAGATCGAATAAAAAATTGTCATTCAATTTTTTATTACACTTGTTCAAGTTGTTACATTTTTTTTATGAATACAATCATGGAATTATCAAAGAACAGAAAAAAAAATACTTTTAATTTTTTAATTCATAATCATAAATGTTAATAAGAGTGATTTCATTTACTGTTGGAAAAATTCTTTAAATTAATTACGTCAGAGGTATGATATTATTGAACATTGATGTAATTTTTATTAAAATAGTTTTTTAATAAAACGATCGATCAATATAATTTCCTCGCCATTCAGTCTAAAACTATTATCATCGACCGTTTATTTAGACTGTCAAATCGCATTTGAAATTTTGCAACAACAAAGTCGGAACAAATCAATTGTGAAAAATCTCGTTCGTTTTTATCGCAACGAAACTTCTTCTTCGCTTGTAACATTTATTTTAATGCATCATCGGCTACAATTGTGATTTAATTTAAATAACCATTCGTCATTCTTATTTTGCTTGTAATCCTTCATTCCCATTAATCATACTTATTTTCAACGATTCCTCTTATTCGTTCGTTATAATTGCCAAAAATACAGTTTTAAAACATTTTTATCGATTTATTACGATTCAAACTCACTCCTCTGTCAATAAAAATTAATTTCGCGTTCTTAATTGGATTGAGAATAATAAAAAATCAACTGACGTGATGCTTAAACATTTTTTTTATCAATTTGTTTATCAATACATTCAGATCTAGACAAATTGCAAAAAAATTTTTTTTTCAATAAAACGCGCGGCTTCAAAGGGAAATAAATATTAGCAAAACAGCAGCCGGCAAATATTTGAGTTGACTATAATTACAATGCTCGATTCGAATCGATTGCACGTTGTTTAAATGCGCCACAAAATAGCGACCAATGAGGTCAATTCGGCGAGTCGTTCGACGTTGAACTATCACCGTTTGACGTTCGCGAATTAATTATTCGCGGAAATGAGTCAAAGATGGTTGTAAAAGGGATAATGAGCTTTATTGCGAACACGGTTTGTTTTGACCCAGGAATGTTACGCTCGGTCGTTTATGCAGGGCGCAGTGACGCTTTACTCCACGGATGACCGTAACGCTAATGCACTTTGAAGTGTATCGTTTCCGCTATAAGTAATGTAAGACCGATGTTCCAATGTCAATATAATTACTTGATAATTAGACATGCGAAAAGGGTTCAGTTAACACGATTTGTTTGGTTTAGATTGAAATTTAGATCAATGCACTGAGCCAATACTGGCCCAACAGTGGGCCCAACATTGGCCCAATATTGGGCCAATACTGGTCTAATATTGTTTTTCAAAATCGGGCAAATGTTGGATGGGCCTAAGCAGGGCCAATTTTGAAACCAGGCATGCGCCAAGCCAGGCCAATACAATCTGGCAGGCCAGGATAAATTTTTGGTCGGCGATTTCAGAAAAGATAAATTTTTCGACAATTCAATTTATGGATTCAAAAACGCGTGTGGAATCATACATCGATCAGCTCGAACGCCCATTTCACTTATCATCTTACGACCGACAGTCACACAATCGCTCGTCCACGATCGAATAATTCAATCATCTTAAAAATATTATAATATTCCTGAAACACGAAAACGGTTCGTCCGTTTGCCACATCAATCGTGATATCATTTTATCAACAATCGCAGCTGTCGCCCTCGAATAAATTGCTGCGAAGTGGTCTAAGCACATTTTCAATCTATTTGATATCTCAATCTTTTTGATACAACAATTCTATCATTTATTTCTCAAGATGTTTCGAACTCAATATTTGTGAATTCGTAATTTTTTAATATCATAATTTTATCTTGCATTTTCAACGAGGACTGATAAAGTTCGTGTTGGAAATTAGATTCAAATCAGATTGATAGAATCCGAACAACATTCGGCAAGACTAAGAGATTTTTGAACCCCAGAATATATCCAATGGTTATTAGATTCCGACCGGCTATCGATTCGGACGCTTTCGGGCGATTCAATGAATATATACTGTATTTGTGTAATGGCGCAGCTTTTTCTTTCTGTTGGAAGATTCATTGCGATCGTCCAACTCCGTTTCCTCCTTTGTCGGGCAATTAGCCACTTTGAAGCTAATATATATGTAAATTGTCACCAATGATTTATGATGAACATTTTGTTTCCTATTACAATTATTAGCTTTGTTAATTTTCCCCTGTAAATATTTCTAAATATTTAGAAATTCTAATTATTTTCAAGACATTCGATCTCAATCGTGTATGAAAAATGTAGAAAAAATTGTTTATTAATTTGTTTCGTTTAATTATACTCAGAGAAATAAAATACTACTTTTCAAAAAAAATGTTATAGAATAGTCACATTATTTGCTGTGGAACTGAATGCATATGCATATAATGTGAAATAGTCCAAATTTATAATCTTAACTTTTTAATATGATGAATTTTTATTTTTTCACATCACTGTTTTCAAAACTTCGTATCAAAAATGATAAAAACTAATATAAATGAAATTAATTTTTCACATCTCTGACATGGAAAGAAAAATTATTGGTATACTAAGGTATCTAAAGAGTATCTAAAGTCATTTTTATAATTTAGTTGAACGATTGAAACAAATTTTCGATATTTATACTAACACCACATCATAATTATTTATTATTAGTAGACACGCTCGGACATGAAATCTAACTTCGCAATTTATTAAGAAGTCGTGTATATATATATATACACTAGGAGCAATGGAGAGCTGTTCGTATACAACTATGGAAACTATCATCACTAACGCAGGGGATTGCGTGTAATAAAAACCTACTTGTGAGAAACTTCTGTTCAACTACGTGTATGCGTAGCTGAACGCGTGAAAATGTTCGGCTACTTGTGTCCAAATAGTACGAGCGTGTGAAAAAAAAGTCACATAACCGATAATAATTTTTCTAAAACTTATGTCAATATTATGAAGCATCCGAATTGGTGACACAATATGAAAATTTCACAACATCCGTTCCAGATTTTTGCACGGTTTACAATAAAAAATGATTCTTGATATGACTTTCTTGAAATAATGGAATGACTTTGTACTATTGTTGTATTATGCATTCTGTTTAATAACAGTGATGTGAATGTTTAGTAAAAAATTTATCTTAGTGTATTTATATTTTTATTTATTACGCTAAGTAGTTCCAATATCAAAAAGCTTGAATAATGGATTATTAATTTATATTTTGATGAAAATCATGGAGGGAAAAATGTTGTCCCCTTTTAGTGTTAGCCTCAGTAAAGAAACCGCCGAGTCAGCGAGCTAAATTATTGTCTTACTTTGACGAATTTGTGACTAAATAGACACGATAATGAATAGGATAAAGAATTTATGCAAAAAAAATTGAACCGAGTACAGTCGAAGAAGTTGAAAAGCAAGTTCAAACGGATAACAAATTGTTCGACTGATTGAAAATTTTAATTATTTTAATTAATCCCGCCTTTGTGCGTGATTGCAGTTTTCTCTGCGCTCATCTGGACGATGACGAATTTACTTCGCTTGTCCTATCGTTTATAACACTGTTTTCATTAATATTCATCCATTCGTTTGATAAAAATCTGTTCTATCTTTTGTACGAAATGCATCTGAAATTATTAAACTTTGCTTAATTGGTTTTACAAGATTTTTATCGACCGTTCCATTCAATTAACGCGGAACAGATTCTGAGCACATTGGGTATATTGGTTGAATGGGGCGCCGAACTTGGGCGTAAGATGTAAAAGAAAAGAGTATTAGAAAAAAAGAGAGTGCGATAACACGTGAAACTAAAACTGCTCGCGAAACCGGTCAGTGTGCTTCATTTAAATTCAATTACGGAGTCGCAGACGGACGCACGGGCGAATTCAATGGGCGGGTTGATATCAATGACAATGGCCTTTGATAATTGAAGAGACCGAACAAAAAGCCGCGCTTCGCGCGGTCCATTTACTCGTACAATACAACCCACAAAACTACGATAATTAAAAATCGCTTGATCGGCACAAAATCATCCAGACGAAGTACCAATCTACCGAAGTCAACAACAAAAATATTTATTTATATCTACGAAATGTTTTTCCACGAATTGAAAAAATGATGAAACAAAATTTGTGACAGATATTTGTTGAACATTTTTTAGGGAATGGATAAACAGTAATAACTTTTGCAAGAAATCGCATCGCGAGTTTCGCTATGAGAGTGCAAGCTAAATATCGCCCAGGCATAAAGTCCAAGTAACGCGATTATGCATACTGGAGACCGTAAAAATGGAACGAAAGGTCCTTTGAAAATGCCGCGCTCGCAATTTAATTTATTGTATCGCTCAGAGTATCGCGACAAAGCCGAGCGCGTACGGTAATCGAATTATTTAATAAGGTGTCGATCAGCGTCGCCAATTTTCACCATTTTGCATCCCATCATCCTCGGTTTCACAGACGTTTAAATCAAATTCCAACTATCTCGTCGTGAAAATGCATGTATTCGCCATTTCTAAAACAGCTTCGTATATAAAGTCGTATAATAATAATTAACAAAATAATTTTTTTTAATTATCAAACTTTGTTATCTCGTTTGAAAAATTAATTAAAAATTAATACAAATTTCATTTTCATTCTGAATTGTATAGAAAAACAAGCTCAACTTGTTTTTATATTATTATTTCGTGTATGCCAGTGCCAAATTAAGTTTTTCGAGGTGGAAAAAGTGTAGGAGGAGGGAAACACAAAGAGAAATTAACATAAAAATTCATGGGAAAGAGTTGGATGGAAAAAGGGTAGCTGAAATAGCAGAAAAATTTGCGATCAAAACCTTTGCTGCTAAACTATTTCGGTTAACATTGGCCCAAGGCCAATTACAATTTTGGTTCGAAGGGAGAAAAAACGTGCACCCACCCTTATTTAGGGGTGGTTGCGTTACATCCTCTTAATAACACACTTTTTACTTCGCCACTGTTTAATTCCATCATTTTCATTATACTCAAATTGCATCCCCGTTTTTGCATTTTTTACTGCACAATGTTGCATTTGCAATATTGAATATAATAAAAAAAACTTTAATGCCATCCAGCCAAGGATGATTCTTGAATTATTTTACAGGCTTGGAATAAAAAAAAAAGTTTTCAATGTTTTTCGCAAATCCTGAAAATGTTATAATGGTACTTGCGTATGAAATACGATTATTCGAATACGCGGCCCTGTTCTATATTTCGGTTTATCTTTTTCTTTATTGCACTATTTTAGAGTTGTCAACTTGAGTGAGATTTATCTTTTAATATGCATTTGAATATTGCGTTTTTAATAAATTCGCTGTCTAATGTATTTATCTTCATATCAGTCGGGAATATTCTGGATGAAAATTGACATTAATGTAGCAAGTTAAAAGACAATATATTTTTTTTTAAGATACATTTTTGACGTAGGGAATAATTTTCACACTGATCAGTTGAATTCGACAAGACGAATTTGATTACTTTTATATAAAAGTCGATAAATATCGCGATAAATCATCGCGGTTTTAATATGTAAACGGATTTCTGATAGGGATTAAAAATCGACAGGTCGGAATGGAAGTTGACGCGGATGCATATTTTCAGTGGCAACTATTTTATGGTGCGAAAAAAACATCCAGTTCGTAATAAAAGCTTTGAAATACGTCGAAGAAAATGCCGATTGTGCGCTATACTGGCAGGCGCAAAAGCAAAACTGCTGCGGCCTGTAAATCGTGGCTGGATGTCGATACAGGCAGACAACGGTTGAGCTGCGGCTATCCGTTTCCGATTCCGTTGCTTGTGCGCAGTATCGGCTATTTATTCGGTCATTTCATATGAAAGTATCACGCAGCTTATCATGACAACCGCACGCCACTATTGCAAAATTATTTTTATGGATCATGGACTTTTATTTTTGCAAAATATTTATTTCATTATTTTTCTCAAATAATGAAAATAAAATCAACCAACTATAAAAGTCATTGTTTCAATAAAATTTATTTCGGAGATCATCGTTTGCGCCAAAGTGCTTTAATCAATATATCATTTGTGCCAAAGTCGCATATCATTCGCGCCAAAAACCTATATCATTGGCGCCAAAGACGCACAACATTAATATGTCCAATGTTACAGCTGTAAAATAATAAAAAAAATATATATATCCATCGATGGTTCTCCTGCCCATAAGGATGGTGGAAAAGCCGCGTTAACTCCATCATGTAATTTTTTGTTTTATTTGTACCTGGGCACTCGGATATGAGACCAACAAACGCATCTTCGACTTCCGAGGGGCGTAAAAAAGACAAGCCAAAAAACAACTTTAACCAATTGCGTTCTTCGGTTTCGCTTTGGTACAGTTTTGATAGGCCTTCTCATTTATTTTTTGGCGCAAGTGATATGGTTTTTTGGCGCTAATGATATATGAGACATTGGCGCAAATGATATACTCGATTTGTATCAAATTGGCGCAAATAATATACAGCCATTTATTTATTTATTAAATTAAAAACAAATTGTTTATTAATCAATTTTAATTGATTATTTAATTGATTGAAATGAATCCTAAACTACTTGATGTAAAAACTTTTATAATGATTGATTTGATAATTTTGTGTAAATTGATTGAAGATGAAAATATAAGATTCTCGATAAAATTAGATGGTATAAGGTCGGAATGGCGGTGCAATCACGAAGCCAGGAAAATCAAGTGCGGCAACATCACTGCGCTCCTAGAGTCACGTACTTTTATGATGTCATTGTAATCAGTCGCGAGGTTATCCGACCACATTTTTGCTAACATGTTAAAAAAATTAGAATCATTTACTCGCGCCAGTCTCGTCGCGGTTCTCCTCTCGAGATTTCTATGATTTTCATATATCATTTTGCTCCTTTTATTATCCTTTATTGTTTTAGATCAATATCTATTCTCTCACCACTCGAGACTAAGTGCGAAAGATATTTCACAGAAACATAATTTGAACGTCAGGAAACCGAAAAAGTTCAGATATAAATGACAAACAATAAAACCTTATACTACAAAAAATTTTTGTGAATGAAACACGTGAAAATGTTGATTATCAACATTCACATGTTCTAACAATTGTTTTTTTATTTAAAATTATAGTACCCGAAATGAGAAAAAGATTTTCATTGAAAAAGAAAAAGAGTGATGAATGAAAAATTAGCAAAATAGTGTCACGGTAGTGTTTCTATACTACTTTTTTTAACTTCAATCTCGAAATTATAAATGATCCAACGTGCCAGAGTGCAACACGATTACGATTTCGTGGCTCTCATACTAATTAATCTGGCACGTAACATTAATCTGAAACAAAGGTCTCGTACAACACTGTTCATCAAACTTGGCTCCTTTCACACCAGAGGTCGCGCTCGTCGCCTCGTCCGATTATTACCCAGCCATCCGATTCAAATCACGTATCAAAAATTAGTCCAATTTAGAAGCTCATAAATTGCGTTAATTCTCTTGGCGCTACAATAATGCCCTTCTCCTTTTCTCCCCTCGGAATTGGAAGACGCCATCAGTCATCGCGCTAGACGTCCGTAATCCGCGCAAATAATTCATCAGGATCCCGAACTGCGGAAAATATTTTGATGCCGAACTTTGGTGGCAAAACATGTATTTAGTTCCGTCGGGAGAGTAAGTTCTGTCTGGCCTCGGCGAATAAGTCAGAGGATTTGCAACGACGAGATGGGATCGATTTTTCATGCTCTGATTCGCTGTATGGGATACCGTCTAAAAGTTATCAAGATTCTAAGAGCCCCGTGAAAACGCCGAATTAACGTTCGTAGTCCGAGAGATGTGCGATGGGAGATTTCTATTCGATTATTAATTCCACGCACACTCAGAAAAAATATATTCTTCTGTTGGAGAAACCAATTTTGACTAACCAAATAATGTAGATGTATTCAATTCTAGTGTTAAAATGAGAAATATAATTTGGA
Source organism: Trissolcus japonicus (assembly GCA_030522925.1). Classification (NCBI taxonomy): domain Eukaryota; kingdom Metazoa; phylum Arthropoda; class Insecta; order Hymenoptera; family Scelionidae; genus Trissolcus; species Trissolcus japonicus. The sequence goes on along the minus strand of JAPYZS010001559.1, from coordinate 12,644 downwards.
CAGCAATAGATATATTATATTTTACATTTGATTCTTGTGTGATGTAACGGCCTAGTGGCTCTAGTGTGTCGAGTTAGATGTTGAGGGCTGGGGGTTCGATTCTCGCACAAGCTACTTTTTTTTAAGTTTTGAAAATATATTCGAGTATATTCTCATTTATAAATTATTTATAAAGTGGCAATAAGTTGTATAAATTTAATATAAAATTAATATAAATTTTATCGAAAAAAATTTATTATATTTATATGATTAATATAAATTTGACATATATTCGTACATATATTTTTGTCCCTGTGGGAAGGGAGCATTTAGGACGTTTCTCGGAAATGTTACATCTCGCCCTTTAATCATTTTGGATTGACCACCAACCATAAGACATATTTATGTCAAAAATTCGATTGATACATTCATTAGCAAAATTTTATTTATTTAATACGTCGCATTTATTATAATGAAATCAATTTTTTGAATTCACATTACATTTCTTTTTACCATTCAATATTATGCAGAGAGAATCTAGGCTCTATTAACCTTTATTTTGACATACATTTGAGACACATTTCTTGAAACGTCAGCACTGCTAAAACACTTTTTCAAATGATCGACCAAGAGGGTTTCGGATCGTCAATGTCATAATAAAATTCATTTTCTTGAAAAAAAAAAAAAAAAAAAGAAACTAATTTCATTATTAATTTGTTTCCGTTTACCTGGAGAGTTTTCAAATTACATCATCTTTAAATTCAATATCTCTCAGTCTGCAAAGATAATTAATTGAGATATGATAACGCGAATCATTTTCAATCGAGCTTCCATTAATTTAACTGCAGAAACCTCGTAGAGGCAGTTAATGAAGGTACAGAGATGTTATTCTTAGTTGTTTTATTTCACTGGCATAAACTGGTTGAAATAATGACTGACAACTGCGCGGGACTCTGATGCACATACCTATACCTATACATCGTACCAGTGATTTCGTGAAGACTAATTAACTGATTACGTCACTATACCAAAACTACATTGTTTGCACGCCTGATTCATGAACATCGACGTTAACCTAAATATGATCGCAGTACAACCAAGTGTCCCGTTACATCCACATTGCTCAATTCCTATTTCTCAGTCTCGCTCAGTGTAATTCCGCACTCGCCGTGAAATGACTGATGATTCAACGGCGCATTAATCCGATAACAGCGGATTGTCCACAGAACTTGCTTTCAACTAAAATCATCCCGCTCTCCATAAATCAATAACCTTTATTACAATTGCGGGCTTTAAAAAAAAATTCATTCGCAAGAAAAGCATGTGTGTTTGTGTATCTGTGAATAGGACTGCATTTGTGTTTGTTGAATTGAATCTCACAATGGGCAGATCTGACGAGGCGTACACAGCAATGACCGTGTATGTGTATTACGTTTAATTTTGAATTTTAATGAATAGGTAATATCTGGGTTGAAGACTGCCCGAATTAGACGAAAATCCCTGTATTATTCGAATACATTAAGCGTTGTCATTCGCAGATCCCGATTTAGGAGCCCGTCACGTAATGCTGATCCGCTTGTTCGCCTATTGGGTTTTCTCTGTATGTAAAATGGCGGGACGAACTATTACATTGATCATGCGATTAGAATGTCAATAAGTAACGCAATCTGAGGATCCTGCACCCAGCAACACCAATCGGTTTTCATAAAATGTTGCAGCAGGTTTACATCATGCTCATGTTGGGGATCAATTTTCAAAGCCGTTTGAAAAACAAGTCCGTCAAAAGAATTTACCATTCCAATCTTTTTTTCTCAGTTTATTTTGTAGAGTTCAGAATACGTTTTTTTAATCGAAGTTCAACATCACCGAGTAAAAGTAAATCTCGGTATAAAACTTTGAATGTTGATTTGTCGTCGGTTGACGGATATACACGCGCCAATTCTGCGACGAAATGGTGTTTACATTGAGTTACGTGGTATCAAATTTATGTCTATAACTATTACATCCGGTCATGTGTCGCTTATGAAGCTGATTGCACTTAGGCTTAAAAGCATCACATTTCTAATCAGAACCCTATTACGAAACTAATCAGAAGCTCGACACATCTTGATTTTCCGAATGGACTAAGTTAACCCGTGTATATCATTCCTAATAGGAAGTCCAATCACCTTCACATTGCCAATGGAACATAACTTCCCGATACTATCACTTTGAATTAAAAACAAATTAAACAATCAAATTAACTCAACCCGTTCTTGATTTTGACTAATTACTTTTTTCTAACGAAAGAATAATTTTCAGAACTTTTAATAGACAAAGAAATGTAATGTTTTAACCTGCACTGAAGTTTTATTTCAAATTTCACTAGTGCTCAGACATTCTTTCCAATATTATAAACATCGGCTGTGCATAGCAAATTCGAGAGAAGCTCAGGAATTAACGCTCCTCTGCTGGAACGAGATGGGATTTCAAGGACGCTGAAGATTATCATTGAAGATCACATTAAGTGTAGACAGAGAGGGAAGAATGCAGATAGACTGCCGGAGCACGAGAAAGTAAGAATGGTGGGCGGAATCCGGTAAGCGGATGAATTAGGCTTTGGAAATTAGCTCTGCAACTGACATGGGTTCGATTGATCCGGAAACGCCGACTGATAAATACGCACGGAGAAATACGCTTTCGTCGCAGAATCTCTGATCGTTTCATTTATTTTCTCTCTTGGTGTTCAATGTAACCGGTGTAAATGGCCGGATAATGATTTAGGTGGCTCAAGTTCTTTACTGATTTATGTTCACTGTTCGCCTAACTAATTTTATGCTCATGCTAAGTGATAAATTCAGATAATTAACCGCCCCCCCCCCCCTGATCACCCACTTTACTTCAACTACAAACTTAATTTTTAAATAAAATGTCTTACACAAGTATTTGCATTAAGAATTTGGAGGAACAATAAACAATTAAAATTGTAAATTAAAATGTAACTTCCTAAAATGTAAGAAAGTTTCCTACTGTTTACAATCACAATACAAATAACTATAAACTTGCATTAAAAGCGAAACAACTTGGCAAGTTGTTTAAGATGAAAAAAAAATTTGCAACAGAAAAAATGTTGATAATACACTAATGAGATTTCAACGTTCGTCTTTTATTTTTCCTAATGAGACAATTTTTTTTGTTAGACAGATGAGAGTTAAATTTGAGTATTTATCAACAGGAAACGATCCAATCGTATAAAAAGTTATCGAGCAATTTCACTTTATTATAGTTTTCCTGATATTTGTAGACGCGGTTTATCATCAATCTTATCTACAAAAAAGACGATTGCAAATCATTTGTTAGTCATACGCTTCGATGAGTACGTTTAATTCCAATAGCCATTATCTCAGAGTTATGAGTCTAAGGCCTTGCTCGCGTTTAACCGAACTGTAATGCATAAAATTATTTGAAATGTCAATCCTTTCGGCTTCTCTTGTTTTAATACGCACAATTGGTTCGCCGATGATTCAACTTAATTGGCGAACAATCATTTTTAATTTTACGACCATTTAATTTTACATCTCTCTCGACACTTTTATATTCGAAATTACCTTCATTCGCAATCATTTATTCTGTACGCAGCAGTACATTAGCATTGAAAAAAAAAAAACAAAACAAAACAAAAAGAAAACAAATTTGACAAAAATATTACAAATAAAAAATTATCATTTTTCTTTCATCTCACAAAATTAAATAAATTCTCACCCTCGTGTTGTAGTTATTTTACGAAACATAACCGGAGTTGCATTTTCATCAGGGTGTCGCGGCCTGAATAACAACAATAAACGTTTTCATACAAAATCGGTACATCTGAAGTAGCGGAATGAAAACTGGACATAAAAGTGGAGAAGAGCTTAATTTTATGACCGTCTGAAATGCAACATAACACTTGGGACTGGATTAGAAAGCATCGCAGACAGCTGAGGAAAAGCACGACGACTTTATTGATCTAAATGCCATACTTGTGCAGGCATAATGATAATGGTGTGTTTTGAGAACCGAAAGCACAGCGGCAGGCTGGCAGGCAGCATCAGCTCGATGGCTACAAATGTACCTAATGGTCTCGTTGCAGAGTGCAAGGTACTTATTCGATTGCTCGTCGGAGGTTAGTCCAGTTACGCAATACTGTCACATACATATGCATGTGTACGTTTAGCTGTCGGCGCGCACACACCGGGTCTGTCCTCTGAATATATCAAGGATTTGCGACGTACGGCCGTCGGTGTGCGTAATGTACAACCGGCTTGGACATTATGCGACAGTCGCATGTGCTGCGCGCTCAAACTCAACATGTTCCTGCAATGATGATAATTGTTCGCCACATCAATATACATCATGACTCTAATCCCAACTCTTATACCCGGACGAGTTTTGGCCCCGAAACTTTTCTGCACTGCGAATGCGACGACGAAATTAGGTAGTAAAAAGAGAAAAAGAACGTAATAAAATATAGAACCTTCCCGTTCCTTTTTTTTTCCTCTCTTGATCCGAAGTCGAACACTTTTAACCTTATCGTACATTTTCCTCTCGAGTCCTTCAATTTCCATGGAACCCCATTCAGCGTCGAAAAATTTGCATTCGCAGGGATTACGACGTCTGATTCAATCACGGAGTTGATCAGGGCGTTGCTGATTACAGAGTTGATGGTCCGATTTTGCGAAAATGAGTTGCGTATCGGACAGAAAAACCTGCCTGGTAATAACCTCAAAGGGGGTGGGAAGGGGGAGGGGGATGGAGAGTCTGCGATAACGAGTGGAACGTGGTCGATAAAGTCTGGTCCCACTAAAGATGCAGGAGCCACACGACCGGGGAAAGGATTTATTACACCTTTATGAACCCTCGCGATTCTCCGAGGAATGGGACGCAATTCTTGGTTATGTGCTTACGTGAGCGAGTGCAAACCCATGTCAGTCGGTTGCAATCGTGTAAAGGTGTTTTTGTAGTTTTTTTTTTTTTGTAATTAAAAAATGGAAGTAATTTGGATTGTTTTTTTTAGGTGTTTGCGGAAAAGAGCTGTTCCAGGATGGTAAATCGAGATCAAGTGGACGTCTCGGTGCAATCAATTTTCCACAATGTGTTCCTGTCGTGTATATTTGGAGGTGTTTATTTATTCACGTCATCCTTTTTTGGGAACGAAAAAACCTTTGATTTGTCAGAGTGTATTTTTCAGTTTACATTTCATCACTGACGCGGCTGAGATCAAAAGTTGCAGCACGTTAAATTCGTTTTAATTGAATCGGTTTGAATTTTCACATCCCAACTGGAGGAGAAAAGTTTGGTATCTAAACATCCATGGTTCAACAAAAGATTCAAGATTAGTGTTAATCGTACATAATTTTGTAATGGCAAACTATGATGAAAATTATTTTGATTAGAATTTCAATTGGTAGGAGTAAATTAGAATTTTTTCATTTGTGTTTGTATATTAGTATAGTAAAAATCTAGTAAAACTTTTTAGCTGATCCGACTAAATTTCATTTTATTAACGTTATTTTTTTTTTTTATTTTTGTCTGACTTTACAAATGTAAATAAAATAGAAAAACAGATCTGATACATTTTAATTGTATAAAATGTTGCAAAAAGTTGTTTGGGTAATGTTTGCAAAGTGATATAAAAAATACTTTTTAACATGCCAAAGAAAAATGTAAAACTTAGTTTCGTCAGAGTTAATATTGCCAAACTTGTAAATTTAGTCATTACATTTCAAGTTAAGTTGGTGGTACGACTTAGTTGTTTCTGAAGAGTAAATATTTGGCACTTTCGAAATTACATTAAAATGTCATACACTACTTACTATACACTCACTTATACATAACATTTAACTTTGTTATTTAGAAATGTTGCAAACAAATAATATATTAAATTACATTAATACTCCATTGTGCAAATAAGACGAGGATCTTCACAAAATTCAAAACCGTTGTAAACATGAGAGATATAATAAATATACTGTTTAGCTAACAAGTTTTACTGGAAAATAATATTTGAGACGGACTAGAATATTTCTTTTTTTTTGTGTTAATTTTCATTGTGTCCTTTGGACAATGAGAGCTGTAATTGATAATTCTTGCCTTTGTATTACCATAATACCGTTCCAAGAAATAGCTGCAGTGGAAAGTACACGTTACATTTGTTATGACATACTGGCGTTTAAACGAAAGTACCATAAAGCGATTTCAAGACAAGGACGGAAACAGTGATTAGCTCTGGCATAGCGCAGTTGTGTGGTCGAGGGTTAAAATGACGTTTGCGGCAAGGCTAAAAATGGCTTCCACTTGTGAATCCGTCATTGCGTACAAAAACCTTTTTTATTTCTCTTCTTCTTATATTTTTTTTTGTTTCACAGAGGGGATCTAAAATACTTATACAATGCCATCAAGTATAAGTCTAGTTGCATTTTACAGATGGAAATAAGGTGCTCTTTCAATTCAGGGTTCAACCAAAGTCATGTTTTAAAAATCTGAATGCTCGAAAAAAGTGAAAAATATTAATCAAAACATCTTTTTTTGAAAAATAAGGATTAAAATTTATATTTAGTGTTTAAAAGTTTTGAATCAATCATTGGGTAACGTGTCGTGGCAAGCTGTTAGTGGTATGGTCTACTTGTGTGTAATCGCTTTTGATATTACAGCTGAACGTGCCTCTCCGGTGCTTCTTGCGTGGAGAGGATGTCCATCGCACGTTGACGCGTGATCCCTTTAGCGCAATCGTCTATTAATAGTTAACCGCGTCAGTGATGAAGTACGCATAATTGTCAAATAACATCCTATGCAAGATTTAACATTCAGTTAAACACAAAAATAACGATACAAAATGAAAACAAAACAAAAAACATTTGTTTTTTTTTTTTTTTGCTTTTCTTGCATTTGTAGTAGAAAAAATAATTGTTCAAATTATTACTTTTCAACAAACTTAAACCAAATTTTATAATCATTTGTAAATATGATTACAATTATTGAAATTCTTTCAATTGTCACGTTTGATGATAACCTTTAGATAGTCAGAGAGATAGATATGAGTCATCGATCCGGAGAAAAATTAAAAAAAAACAATTTAAAAATTCAGATTTTACTCATGAAAAGTAAATGTTTATAAAAATAAAAATGTGAGTTATGTTGGGGAGTCACAAACTAGTTGACTCTAGTTTATAGAGGATCTCAGTTTCAAACTGTTAGCCTCGCTGAATTTTCTTCAGCGAGTCGACGTTAGATAAATGAAATAGAGCTCTCAAACTTTCTTGTGTAGATAAGTCGAAAATAAATGGCGTAGTAAATAAAAATCTGTATAATGTCATAATCAAAACCATCTTGTTTGTCTCACCAAAACCGTGAAGAAAAAATGTTCTCAAGCTAAAAGGTATTTACCTGAAACAGAAAAGAACAGTAGAAAATTAAAAATTGTTTCATATAAAATCGAAAGACATCAAGATATAAATGGAATATACAAAGTATAAACAAGTTGTAATAAGAAATTTATTGTTCGATTCATCTTATCATCAAAGCTTATTCTTAGGGACAATGTAATTTTCTGCATAACTCGATTCCAAGGGACAAACAGATGATTGTGTCTAACTAAAAGGTAATGTGACGTGTAATTAGTTTGGAAGTCGAAATTAGTTTTTCATGTAATAACAACACCGCATAGTTGGGCTAAGTTGCACCCTAGTCTGATGGTCCCATCTGAACAGATACTATTAAAACGTCGCTGGTATCGGGTAAATACCGAGGACGAAGCGTGATCAAGTCGCTAGGGAAAAGCGAATCGATTCACGGAGACACGCAAAATCCAAGGATTTTGGTCTGATAAACCCGGTGTCTGACAGTATAGCGTTGCTCCACTTGACTTTTTCGCTCGGTCAATTTCCATTTTTAAATCACGTCTATGAATTGCTTTAAATTTGCGAATTGCCTTAAAAGTAATTTATTTTTAATTTTTCAAAATCAAACCCAAGAAATTGTAATCTTAACGGTTTATAAATTTGTATTAAAAAAGTTTTATTTTTATTATCATATTTTAACATAATATATTAATATAATATAATACATAATATTAATACTAAAATATCAAAAAAGTATCAAAATTTTGTTCATTAAAATTTTTTTTAGAATTTCTTTAAATTTTTCATACTTTTTGGAAAATTGTTCATGGAACAGGGCGAAAGATCTTAAGTTCGATGAAGTTCGGCGGTTTATTGATCGATGCATTTTGCGTTCAAATTTTCAAAGTTTTTTTTTGCGGTGTATAAAGTCGCGTGTGCTTCGGGGAAGAGTATGAGATCGGATCGACGAGCACGTACAAGCGACAGCTCGCTGCTTCTGAGAGCAAATACGCTTTTTCGACTTGCATTTCAGCCGACCGACTTGCTATAACCACGTTACGTGCGTGGAACGTAAAGTGACGCGTACATAAGAATGAAAGCGCCCAGACTGATATTCGTCTATAATTGCGTTGCCGCCCGCGCGCGCGAGACCTCTGAAGTTTCGTTGGCGTCTACTTTTGCTCGTCAATTATGAAGATTGACGGCTCCGGCTGAGGTTACGCGAGCGCGCGTCAACGTCTACGCCCGTCCCGACGAAATAACGTTTTGCCGCGCGCGGGCGTTAAAAATTTAGATCAACATTTACTGCCGTTCAAAAGACTCCCGCCAAATTAATTACTCGCTTTTATATACCGAACGTAAAAATAAATTATCGCTGATTACAATGGACGTTCAAGGATTTTTATAGTTCGTTGCGTCATAAAAAGTTCCTGACAGCAAATTTTTCTTGAAATTCTTATCTTAATATTTCTATTTTTTTCTTCATTTATTTCTTATTTGATTTTATTTATATTCATGGCTCAATCTGTTAATTATAAATTAAGAAAAAATAAAAATTAAAAGAAACGATTCTTTTATTGTAAAGAAAACAATAATTTATATTTTTTTAACATTTTAACATTTGTTATGGTATCTAAAGTACTATCGGTTGCCAACCGAGAAAAAGACGCCGTTATCGTGATACAAGGGGATTGAATGTCATATGAAAATTCACCTTAAATATTTCACGACTGCTCGTGCATGACTGAACGATTCGGTCGCAGACGCAATTGTAGTCTGGCGCATCGACGAATATTAAGCACGCGGTGAAATACAAAATAAAAAATATAAGAAAAAAAAACACTCCACGACTCGAGAAACGGAAACGCGCGTGACGTCACCTTTCTTTTCACGCAAACGTTTTGATTGCATGGATGATTATTTAAATTGTAAACGTTTTTTACGACAATTTTTTTTTCAAAATTATAATTTTTCAAGAATTGCAAATTGCAAGAAATTTGTGTAATTTTAGAATTTAACCAGTAGTTTAATTTAACCGCGAGGATCCAAAGTGCGAATATATTGATGCAAAAACTTTTTCCACGTGAGACATGCACATGGAATGTTCAGGAAATAACCGGTGACACACGCGAGATCGGAATTTTTTATAACCTGCAAGGTGACACTCTTGTTTTTGGATTTCTTCCCCAAAAATCTCGTCGTTGATTATAGGTAGGATGTAAAACAAGATATTTCGTTTTGCTTATAAAATCTGAAAGGACGAAACAGGGACAAATTAATTAATTGTAATTGAAATAATTAAATTGAAAATAAATTAAATTCCATGATTTTTAAAACAGTAATTTTTTTATACTCAGTTCCAGGCTTAATTTCAGCAAAAGTCTAATTTACAATAATGGAGAAAGTTGAAAAATCTCCACATCTTCCAGGAGAGAGAATATGGAGTCAACCTTGGTTGTTCGTGTTCCTTTGTATAATATAATGAGTGACGTAATTTCCTGCGACTTGGAAGAATTAAATAGAGTGTAAGAACTTTGTTGTAAGTTTGTAATGAATTGCCTAAGGATAGCGAGATACCCCATGAAACTACTTGAAAATCGTCAAGTGCTATAATCTGCGGATTGATGAAAAAATAATGGTCAATCTTGAAACAAATTTCTGCACACAATTTTTCTGCATCAGAAATTCCGTAGTTGGATGGATAATTATGATAAATTAATGGTTTCAGACAAAGTAATTGGAGTATCAAAAAGTTGTATCTTAGCTCGATGAATATTTCAGAACAGTAACAATTCTGAATGTACTTTTAAACAAAGTGAGCCGTAACCAAAGAGTTTCTATTCAAACCCATCGAGTTAAATGACGGTTTTAATCATGATTTCAACGAAACCCAATGAATGTGAAGTGAAATTCAAATTATCATTATAATAATCCCCGATTATATGCTCGAAAAGTCATTCCTTCCAAGTATATAATTCTGAGAAAACAAAACAATGTCCATCGATTAATAAAGATTGTTTTAATGAACTGCACGACGTTTAAGTGTACCTAACTTCATTCATTATTTCTCATCCAATTAATTATTTCCTCCGCGATCATTGTGCGCCGAGGAATATATAAATAAAAAGAGGCCAAGCGAGTTTGGAAATGAGCAGCAATGGGTTATACAAATTTCCGCCCGAAGGAGCGCGTCGTCTGTTTCAAGGAAAATCTTTTCTCCCGACTCCAGACGACTATAACCGAGTAAATACGCAGAGAGGGAGAGAGAGAACAAGGTTCCGTTTGTTCTCGCAGGGGAGAAGCTCAGTTATGGGGTTCGGTGAATCGTACGGTACAGACCATGAAGGGGGTGTGCCGCAGGCATTCGGACGACATTTAGGCAAAGCGCACACAAACCACCTGCAACTTCCGTCCTGAGATTCAATTCCGTCCTCCAAATTCTGGCGACCGAATCGCACCAAATTTACTCATAAATCATTTTTTTCTATCTTTCTTTCTGTTTATACTTTGCAAAAATTTTATTTGAAAATGTAAATTGTAAGAAAAGGAAAAAGGACGGGTTAGGAAGGAAAGGTCAAAGGTCAAAAGTCCGTGGAGAATTGTGGGATGGAATACCGATGCAATTTTTTGTTTGTCACGCCGAGAAAAGGAAAAGCGATGTCGCAGGGAGACGAATTCGAGATAACCGACGAAAGTAGGCAGATGGCGCGCGCGCACGCGATATCCTTTTTGCATCAGGCGGTGTGGAGTGCGCGCGAGCATTTTGCGGCTCGACCTCTAGTCAGGCCGAGGTTATCGAGAATAAATGGAAGTCTGCATGAAAAGGAGTTCGGCGAACCGCGACGTAAATAAGTTGTTTCGTCGAGCCGTGCACACTTTGCGTCAGGGAATTGTTTTTTTTTGTTTGTCATAAAGCGCGGCTGAGGGAATTTGCTTTACACCTTATTCTACATGATGCATCAGTTTACATAATGATACTGAAAAATATATTAATCAACAAAATTTTTTTCACACGGCAAAAAAAGTTATATTGAAAATATCAAACAAATATCATACTAACTTTTAGGTTATGTTTTTGAATACAATTTATCAAGGTCTTCTTGCATTATTATTTTCAAGAAGGACCAATGGTTCAGAGACTCAGGACGCGCTTTGAGGACCAAGGAATCCGAGTTCAATTCCCCTCGTCGGTAAGTGGGCGAGACTGGTATTTCTTTTATTTTTTGAAAATAATGAAACAAAATTGAATTGGGTAGAATTTTGAACAAAAAATTTGACAATTTTTGTCAAGTTGTAATTTCAGCAATGATTTATCAAACAGTTTGGTAAAAATTGACTTTGAAAATTATTATGACAAAGATAGACAATGCATTTTAAATGAGTGGTCATTCAATGGTATCGAATCTTAATCTGTCATTCATTGGTTCATTTACCCTACCAGGTTTTTTCCCTGTGCTCAAATTTGATTTGGCTTTTGTTTCCGACTTTTTGTTCTGATAGATTAAATTTTTTTGATCAAGTTCATATAGTTAATTTAATTTGTTTGAATTCAATTACTAACAGTTTGTTATAAAATTTTATTTGTAAATTTTCATTGAGAATGGAAAAAAAGTCGCACAGGAATAGGTAAAAAAAAATGGCGCAGCAATAAATTGTTGCCAGTGGAGGTGCTGAAAAGCGCCGAATAACATTTTCATTCAAGACAAAGAGTAAACGGTGAAAAGTTCCCCTAAATGATAGTGTTCGGATCGGCGCGCGAAAATTCGTCTCGATTCGTTATTTACAACAATACCTGCACCATCGACCTCTTTACGAGATCCGTGAGCAGAATAATGGACAGGAAAAGGAGCGGGAGCAAGAATTTCAGAGTCGGAGGAATCCTGAAATCATTTATCAACATCTCTTTTCGCAGGAGTCGTAAGCAGAAAAGGGGAGGGGTGCCCAATTGCATCCGAAAAGTAAGAAACTTGATTAATAGCGATTCTCCCGTTCTAACTGTACCACATATTCAACCTCTGTCTTTCTCTCCCGTTCTTTTTCTATCATTTCGTCAAATTAAAGTCGATCAAAATTTCGCCCTTTACATTATCATTACCGCGGGTCAAAGGTCAATGAACAAAAAATCTTCCAGCTCTGTACACGGAGAAAAAGGTTTCCTGAAATTTATCATTTAAAATAGCAAATGTATCTTATATCAAACTAAGTTTTGACTATTCCAATTAAAAATCAGGATTTTACTATGTTTTATTGTGAAATCAGAAACCCGATACAACGATTTTTGGGACATATGAAACAGTCAAACAATTCACA
>JAPYZS010001558.1:0-23462 GCA_030522925.1 Trissolcus japonicus | reverse complement strand
AAAAGAAGACCAAGCTTACGCTGGACGACCATGCGATTCGTGTCGGCGATCAGCAGGAAAAAAAAAAAAAAAAATAATATACAAGAAAATAAAAAGTAAAATAAAAAAAAAAAAAAAAAAGAAAATTAACAATTCAACAAATCAAGTTTTTTTAAGAAAAAAAAAAAAAAAAACAATCTGTCAAAAAAATAATTTTTGAAAGTAATTTGTGTTTTTCTCTAAATTGTGAACATTTGACACAATCGAACGTCGATGTGACAATAAAATCATTGGATCATGACAAATCTTTTAAACGAAATAGACCAAAAGAACGTTTCATTTAAACTTACATCTATACTTCTCTTCCAGGTGGCCTTTGCACAGCAAAACGAGACCAACTTTGAAGGAAAGCACTCGAATTTGTCCGGTTCGTTGACTGAAATGTACAAAGTGTGTCTTACAAATCGTCAGATAATGATGCGTTGCTCCGAGATGGAGATAAAACGGCAGAAGGATGTGTATATTTTATCCATAAAGAGGCAAACAAAAGAAGAGCGGAAAAGCATAGAGGAGACAATTTGTTGTTGGAAAAATGTCTCGTACCTGTCGTATACATTGAGAAGCCAATTTATAGCTAGATCTATGCAGAGCGGCATGGAGATCTGGTTAGAATTATCCGCCGCAATGATGTCGTACAGCGAGGTTAAAACTGTGATCATGTCCGGGATGTCGATAGACCTGTCGTTTTGTGCTCGTAGACCATGCGAGTCGAACTGCTCCAGGGCTGCTGATAAACTTAACACATCCACTGAAATGGAATTAGAAAGAATAATCAGTGATTTAACAGAGATGTTTAGAGGAGGTTAATTATTTTCAATGAAGCAGCTTTAAATAATTTGGTGGGGAAAGTTGGATCGGGATAATGATCTAGGTATCTACGACGGATATTTATGTGCGCGGTTAAGAGGCAATAAATAAAATGTGCCGTACGAGTTACTTGAAACTTACAACATAGACGCTTTTGAACTGTGCGTAATTTCATTGCTGTCCTATATGCAGAGAAGCGGACCTCGTTAAGATCAGCCAACGAAGCCATTAACTCTATCATCTTTGGATGATCCCAGTGCGTGGTTTCTAGCTGATGGCTAAAAATACGTTACAGTTTAATTGACCATTTCATCTGAGTTATACGAAGGCTAAAGAAACAAACTCTTTTGCATAAACACAAAACGGAATAAAAGAACCTTAGAAAACAAGTGATTTGGCGAATGAAAAAATAGATACATACTTGATGTAATAAGGCACTTTGTTGGGCGTGATGGCTCTTTCCCATGGTGGCTCAACACTACCCGAAAGTAGAGCCTGGCTGCCCGGAGTGCTGCCATCCTTTCCGAATCCGCTTAAAAGTTTATAACGTTCATCAACAGCCAATTGCAGCACCTTCCACCTATCAAATCAAACGAGACGATCAAACTTAGAAACGCATTTGAAATAAGCAACGGATAATTGCAGAGCCAAACAGACAAGAATGTAAATAATAATTCCGGACGAATTTGAGAGGGGCGGTTTGAATTTGCGCGAAAGCTGAAGTTCATTTGGGCAGAAACGCGCCATGGGTCGCTTCCGTATCGGTTAGCTGAATGTATAATTAATTAATACAACGCGCTCGTCATACATTAGAGCTCGAAGAAACTTCGAACCCTTAGGGGCCCTGTCAATATTCATTAACAACAAAATACACTTCCCTTGCTTGGAGTCAAATGCAAAAGAGAGAAGCATAAAACTTCTTCGGCCGCAATTTTACAGCGCACATTTGGCTTGATTTATATGCTTGAGTTGTCGTACTTTTAATTATACCTCATCCTTTATTCATTTCGTAATTTTTGTTCAAAATTAGAGAAATGCGTCCGCGCGCATTTTTTTTTGTTCCATGAGATGATAATCATACGATTTCCAAATTAAACTTCATTTTTCTTTTGCGCAAACGAAATAAAAAAGAAAAAAAGAAGTACTCAGGCGGTGTAATCAGCTAATCAATGTTTTAATTCGCCTGAAAATAGCTCGTGAAATTTGATTTTCACAGTTCGCCAAATGAAAATGAAACGAATCGATACACACCAGAGGATTTTTATTTCTGAGCGCCGACGAAATTGATTTTTCTTGCATTTAGTAAATTTTTTTAATTAAAATTAACTTTTAGCATCATAACATTATAACTATACATTTTTTCATTGTTCCGGATGTAGTTTAGTATTTTGAAATTGCACTACCATATTCAAGGTATTCGTACCTAGCGTTAAGATCGTCGAGTTTTGCTAAGAGGGCATGGGATACAATAACGTTGCTGGAAGCGAACTCCCCGGCTTGTTCGTTGGCATCTTCGATGTTCCTTTGTATGTGTCCAAGACGGTCTCCAAATTTTTGCAAGTGCTCGAGCATCTCGGCGGCGTCGGACGCGTCGTTTGGAGTTTGCCAGCCGCTTTGGATCGCCTCTGCGCCTGACATTCGCGACGACAAATCCTCCAGAGTCTTTTGAAGGACGCACATTTTCTACAAAAAAGAATGAACCTCATTAGCCAATTAATTCCAACCAAGTTGATTACTTAATTAGACTAGACAAAAAATCAAAGATTTTTGAAAATGCAGTTTATAATCTGTCCATCGCTGCAGGTATTCGGTAAACGCAGACAATTTTTAAAAGACCCGAAGAGAAATAAAAGTTGAATAGCTTTGTTCATTATGATTTCATTAGAGGAATATTTTGTCTTTGATGAATATATTCGTAGAGAAAAATGACCACGAGGTTTTTAACGAATGGAGAGTGATATCAAAGCGCACAATGGCTGTTTTTATTTCAAGCAAAAAAAAAAAACTAAAAAAAACTAGGCAAAAATGGGCTCTCGTGACGAATTTCAAACGGATGTTAACAAAGGTTGATGAGAAAATACGATAATTAACTGGTACGCGCAACTCAAAAAAACTTTTTCACTTTTATTTTCATCCTCATGACGAAAAAATTTTATTTTGTCGATCATCATAAAGCAGAAAAAGTTTTTTTTTGCTTTAACTTGTACCATTTGCTTTCACGCTGGCTGTGAATTTGTGATTTTAACAATTCCAGTTGGTTTGAAACCAGATACAACAAAAAATCACCGAAAATCGTGTCTCCCTCCTTTTTTTTGCGGGAAAACCTGGTTAATTGGTGTGGTGTGAAATTCGGACGAGACAGTCTATTTAAACGTTTTCGATCGCGGGTGTAAAAAAAGAGTACACTTTGATCTCGTTTGCTATAGGCGAAATCAAACAGAACGCGCGAGAGGCGAAATATCGAAAATCGCGCGGGCCGAAAACCAACCGGGCCTTTTATTTGAGCCCGCATACAGATTCTTTTAAAAACAGTTTTCTGCTTGTAATTTAATCCCCTTTTTCTTTGTCTCCGCTGCAATTATCATATTTCTCAAACGCAGTTTTTTGTTTCATTCCTTCCTGCTTTTTGCTAAAGTTCACGCACAGTTTCTCGTAGAAGAAAATGTCTCGTCTTGACTTTTTGTCAAGAGCTGCGAGATTATTTTGTTATGGCGCCGAGCTCGTTGGCACAGAGCCATGCGTCTCCTCCATTACCCGGGCGTACCCTAGACCTTCACCTTAGACTCTCGCGCACGACTTCTCAACGTCAATAACAATTGCCGCAAATCATGCACGACCACTGATTTTTATCGATCTTTCAGTTATGCTTGACATTATATAGATATCACGTTTTCTTAACTAGCAATGATTATAACTTGATTGATTAATCAAAAAGATACTCATATAATTTTTAGACTGTTATTTTTGTCTACTTTATAAATTCTAGTAGAAAATTTTTATTTCAATTTTTGATTTATTTTGTTGAATATTTACTTTATCCTGAAGGTAAGAAAATATTGTTGTGAAAAAATATATACAAGTGACTGAATTTCCCTCAAGAGAGGAAGATTTTAGGAATAAAGGAGAAAAATGCTCATAGACAAACGAGTTGGCTGCACTTGAATAATGTCAAGCCGTTGTGTGAAAAATGACGCGAGGCGTGTTTTTTGAAAATTGAAAATATATAACCACGCAGCATTAACATTTGTAAACTAACGGACGGCAAATAATATGCGACCACGGCGATAATTCATCAAAATTGTTATCGCACGTGTTTACACACAGGGGGAGAGCACTATTTTAAAGCCAGAGGAGGTTTGATCGTTGCATGATTATAAATTGCGTGCGCGCGACAAATTTGTGCGCGCACAGAGGGCACCGTGCCTTTCCTAATCGCGTCGATGCGTTAACGCACACGTGATAATTATTGTTACGAGAGAGCTGCGGGCGGCGGTGTCGCGGCGCGGATAATTGGGCGCAATTAACAGGCCGACCTGACTGTTTTGCTCACATGGTGACCCGCAAAACCTCGTCTCGAATCGTATCACGGAAATTGTTCTCCATCTGTTTATACAATTTGATTGACGACTAAAAATAATATACCTAAATGAGAAAATATTTTTTTTTCTAATAGGAAAAATAAAGATAACTTAATTTTTATCAAAATCGGGTTTAGTTTTACCAAACTGTCTTATTAGTGAGGGACAGCAGTCATTTGAAAATAATTACCAAATTTTGTAGTAAAAATGACCAAACACTGAATACAAATTATTCATTTTTTGGTACTTTTAATCAAACAGCTTATTATAATATTATTGTAATTTTTTTATTTCAAAACTGCTTCTTCTGAAAAATTTTCAGGCAATTTTAAGTTGGGATAATTGTGACAGTATCGAAATTGCATTCACAAATTTATTTTTAATCAGATTGACGTTTTCATATAGATCAAAGTTATTTAAGTGTCTCATTTACCCCAAGGTGTTACACTTGCCCCAATTGCCACTTTAAGATTAAAAAAAATGTTTAATTATAATTAAAATTGTTTCATTAATTGCTTCATTTTGTGTAAAACTATATTGCGCAGAGTGATGAAAGGTAATCGAGTAAGTGTGCGGATATTTGATGACTAGCGGATCCGCGGAAACAGCGAGGATCCTAGGCACCGTTCCATTTAGCACGCACGAGAATAATTGTGCACACAGACGGGAGAAACTATGCGAGCGAGACGAGATTATGTGCCGGACATTCTGCTTTGTCGGCGCAACTACATCCGTGCAAGCCGCTGCATTGGCAGTTATCAATCACGGCCAGGAAACTTGTACGATTAACCATATTGCGAGTTTTGCCTCTCCGACGGTCGCCAATGCATTATGCATCACATGTCCTGCCATAACTGCAAAGTGCATATTCAAAAATGCTCGCGCCAGATACACTTTCCGAGCTATCGCGCATCACCGATGGACACTTTTTTCACAAATTATGCACAACTTGGCACGGTGCAGCGCATGAAATTTTTTTCGTTGATAAATCATGTTGATCTAATTTTAGTTGTTGGGGCGTTTTGAAAATGAGGTTTCTCAGGGAAAAAATTCCCCGAATTACATTTTTCAAGTCTGAATTTACTTGACTCAATAAACTTTTATTTAATTTTATTTACTTTTTTTTAACCTATATAAGCATCATGTTTTACAAAATTCTATATTAACACATCGAAAAATATCTGAAAATCTTTCAGATATTTTTTTATTAAACTATGTGAAATAATAAAAACAATTTATTGATTCAATTCAATTAAATGTCAATTAAGTGATTCAGATCTGCCCTCTAACAAAGCTTTATTGAATTATAAACACAATTAAACAACATTTTACGTTAATAAAAACTTCAATAAAAAATCATACATTTTAAAATCATTTCTAATCTACTATATATATAATCTTTTTTATTTAATCAAACTTTTTTGTTCAATCATACATGTTCAGGAATGGAACGTTTTCCCAGGCCTTTTTTTCATCAATTTCAAGAATTCTTCCAGGCATAAGCCCGCTTGTCTTCATTTTTTGAATCAAAATAAGAAGAGAACGAGCGTTTATATATTTTCCGAAAAATAATGTACACGGATGATCGTGAGTGGCGTGTGTGCGAAAAATGTTTATGAATATGCGAAAGAATTTTGGAGTCGTGTTTTGCATCAATCACTTGCAGTTTGTTATTGCAATTAGTTGGGCTGGTAGATGGGTATATTTATAGATATGTTTTGTCGCGCGACATTTTACAAGTCAAGGAAATAATGGATCATCGCGGATTTATGACGCCATTTATTATTCTAGGATGCCGCATTGTTTATGTCTTTGAATTAATCCTACAAGCGAGTTTAATGCATACCTATAAATTTTTCTGAACATTAAAATTTAAGTTTTAACATTTTTCAAAAGTAAAACTTTAATTTTGGGAAAGGGAAAGAAATATATAAGAGTGCGAAGGAAAAAAGGTATGAAAAAAATGTGTGGGTTAATTAGGGATGAAAAAAATGCGTTTAAATTAACTGTCGGCCGGCTAACGCCGATCAACGTTTATCAAAGATGTGAACTTAATTACACACTTTGATAAGAAAGTAAATTACACAAAGTTAGCCAGGAGTACGTATGTGCCTTGTCGTTAGTACTCTTAATTAAGAAGAGACCGTGAACGAGATTCACAGATTCGCCCTAACTTCTCGCCGGTATGTTACTTGCGTTGTATTTATATTAAGCGCTCTATTTATTTTAGACTCGTTTGTTTTAATTCGCTCCGCTTTGCCATCTTCACTTTCCTATTTGCTTGAAAAATGTATGTCTCTTGACACACATTGCTCAGAATTTGTCCCATAGTATGTATCTTCCACATGAAACGTAAATCCAATTCTTAACTTTAGAGAAAACAGACAGAAAAATAACAAAAAATGGTTGGAAAACAGATAGGAGCCCATTAAGAAAAACGTTCGCAGGACGAGCATATTTTTACAATGTATAATGTCGCTGTTTAATCCGGCGCTTCCCCTTTATTTTGCGAAACAGCCGCAAGAGTGTTTTATAATAAATTGAAGGTTGCACAGCATCGCATTCATTGTGCAACAAAAGAACAACGGTAGCCCGAGCTGAAATACTTACGGCTCATAAAGTTGATGCATGCGCGCGGAACACGTACACCTCGAGGGGCACGACTGCGATTTCGCGCGGCGTTTTTCGCTTCGCTGCGCGCAATCCAGCCTGCCGCCCGACACCTGTTTCAATTTTAACTTCTCATCCCATTACTAATTTCTAATTTATATGTAATTTTTATGGCAGGTGTTGTGTTTTTCATTTGAACCAGTGTATTTCAGAATTTTTATTTCTGATAAATCGTTTTCTATTATTTTCACACTCTGGTACAAAAGTATCCTATTTTTGACTTGAGTGGGTACAATAATATGAAAAGGTCGAGGAAAAGGTGCAAATGTATGTTGCACTTTTGAGAAAATTTCCCGCACAAATTGCTGGAGCATTATTTTTCTTTTTTCCATATTTTTATTTTCCATCTATTTATAAAAGCAGAATCGCAACGAGACGAGGTTGCAACAATAAAGAGATGCTGATGGACTCGAACAGCGCTCGCCGTCACGTATATGTGGATTTATCAGCAATACGAGCTCTTTTCAGTTTTCTCACCCGCGTCATTTGTGTGCGTCGCACATTTGCCTCGCCGCCATCTTACTTTTCTGCACACAATTTTTACGGTGAAAAATAAAAATCTCTCTCCATTGTTCTCGCTTGCTCGTCTTTAAACAATTTTGCGTGTGACGTTCCCCGGACGATATAATTACTCTGAAAGAATAAAAGAGAGAGATCGATGAATAAAAAGTGAGCGCGAGAACGAAAATGACTCTCAAAAATCCGCAGGGCTAAAATTCGATTATCCGATTTTTGTCTTTGACACGTAATCGTGGTTTGTAATCGTATTTCCCGCTAATGGCGTTGCAAAATTCGTTTGAAGCGTTTTTCCACGCGACTCGCGTATTCTTTTCGCTGGCGCAGCTCGATTAAAATGCACCGATGGCAAAAATGCACGCAGATTTAAAAAAAAAAATGGCAGAGAATCGATGGAAAAAATGATGAGGCCATCAGGAAGTGTGTAAGGGGATATCGTAACGTAATGGTAGTCCAGGAGAACCGACAAAAATGCAGTGAGACTGAGCGATTTTCAAGTGGCACTCATTGCGGTGAGCTTGAGTCGTGCCATATATTACGATGAGATAAGTAGAGTGCGTTCCACGGGGACAGCTATCGTGTAACGCGAGTTGAAAGGCCACGCGAAATATGAGCATGCACAACACCGATTTTCGCAATTTGTCGCAAGTTTCCTATTTTTCGTCAAACTTCAAATGAACGTCAATTATTTTTTAACAAATGAATGTAAACAATTTTTTTAACTTGCTATCTTGCATAATTTATTTTCAGGGGAATTTAAAACGTAATTGATAAATTCAGAAATCTATTTTTAGATTTGGACTATTGGGGTAATTGTGACAAGTAGGGTAAAGGTAATAGAAGCGAAAATTCGTTTACAAATTGATTTTGTATACTGATTTATATACTGATTTAATATACTAATTTGAACCTTTTGTAATTTGATTTAAATTTGGATTAAATTTCAATTCAAATTGGGTAACAATTACCCAAACTGCCCCTAATATATATCATATGTTTGTAAATATATATGGTTGTACATGCGACATACATGTGAACATCAATGTGACCATATAAATATATTTGATATGTGTCGAATATAGGTATATTCATTTGAGTATTCATTTTTACTTTGGTTAAGGTAATTTTGTATATATAGTTACAGTAAAGAGCAACCTATTATCATTAGTTTTTATTCACACTTTTGTAATAAAGTGAGTATTGAAAAACATCACAATTGTTAAAATCAATAACAAAACTGTTATTTTTTCTATTTTATTTTTATATTCTATTCTAATTTATTCTATTATTGAAAAAGAAATTTGATCTTAAAAAATAAACAAACATTTCAGTATGACTGTACGCGTTTAAAAAACCAGGTTCACCGATAACTCGATTGTGTCGTAAACACTGATTTTTATTTTGAATTTATAGGAAAACAATAAACAAGATCACATTTTTCATTGCAGCATTATGTTTAGCTGTCAGTTATTTTTGAATGAAATCTAAATTTTGTTTTTTTTTATGCTATCAAATGAAATGTGTGAATTTTTTCACACTCGCTATAAAATATTACAGGTATGTTATTTCGGCCAACTTTTAATCGAAATATCTTTGTTTCAAGACACAGGAATAATTTCAAAATTTGCCAGAATTTAGTTCATATCATAAACAATGACATATATAAATTGTATCAAATACTGACATTATACTTTATTAAAAGAAAAAAATATTTTTCTTTCAGATGATTGATGAAATTTTGTTTGACAATGCGGTGAAATATGCGAAACACACAGAGAGCACAGTAGAGAATGGTTATAGTTTTGGCACGCAGTGGGGTTCATAATGAGCGAGTTACATATCTGACACCAGGTAAATGACATGATGGCCTGCGCTGCTCTAATGCGAGCTCATTAACCTGCGACGACTATTAGGTGTTAATCAACTCTAACTCAAGTTCATTGGATTGACATTAATGTTACAGATTGGTGTTTTAACGACGCCCGACGTATGCATCTTAATTAACGTGTCAAAAGCCGTGTAACTTACTTCGTCTCGGACACGAATTACTTTTGCAAATATCTTTTAACACACGTTAGCAGCTTTTTTTCAATCATCAGCGTGTATAAACACGACAAAATTATGAAAGCATTTGACTCCGGTTTGGTGGTGTTAATGGTGATAAAATATGCCCGAGGACAAAAGCGATATGGGCCTTGAGAAACGAAAAAAAAAAGATGCCAGCTTCAGCGTAATGGATTAAATAGTTTCGTGAGCGTTGACTTCACAAGCGAAAATTTTCTTTATATTTGACGCTCTTGTTTCTTATATACACACCGCGAAATATTATTCAGATACGCACCCAACGTATAGGAGTATAAACAAAAACTTGCGCCAACGAAATATCATTTCATTTTTATTTTCTCATTTGCATTAGGTGCTCAGCTTTTTAATATACATAAGAGTTTATTCTTGAAAAAATTATTTTGCAAGCCGACAAAATGTGCGCATGAAATTTATATTTTCTTTCTCATCTTCAAACTCGCAGGATTTTTTCATTCCGCACTTTGTACTGAAAAAGGTAAAATTTCATGTTTTTTTTTTTATTTAAAAACTACAATCATATTTAAATCAGCTACAATTTTTAGTTTCAGATGCATACAAGTATACCAGAGATGATTAAATAAGAAAATCGTGGCAATTGGAGAGCAACTTGTCAAGTCCAAATATAGACGGGTTAAAAGTTTGTCACGAGTTTAATGAACGCGTTTTATTTATGCTCGTGCACGGATGTAATTAAATCATTCATCGTAGTAATGAATCTCGTAAGTCAGGGATTAAGTTGTATTAATTTCTGTCCTATTGTTCTCAGCGAAACTCGAGAGAAACGACGATGTTAGCCGCAAAGGAGAAAGGGTACGAGAGAGAGAGAGAAAAAAAAGAAAAAAAAGTAGAAAACTAAAAAAAATTTCAGAAGAAAGAGAATAGAGACCATTGGGGTGGGGGAAGTGTTTTCGAGTCATTAAGTGGAGCGCAGAACAAAGGCTCTAATTGTAACAATTATCCGACAACAATTAGGACGCTAAATAATGCGTGTTCCAAAGTGTCGCGTATTTTGCTGGCAGCGTATGTCGCAAGCGGAATGCCGGGACTTGTACGTTCGCGATTATGCACGCAACCGATTATGCATGAGCGTCGCGTGTCTGAGCCCTCGGGAACTGAACGAGAAAGCACTTTCTTGGGTACGCGCGCCAATACAATTCCGTTCGAAGTCACTCGACTGGAAAAAAAGGCTGGCGACTCAATTTACGCATTTGAAAAAAACCCCGGTTGACAGATGGACGCGCTTGGACAATGCGCGACAGTTTCGCCCGCTTATATATTTTTTTATCTCCCCTCTGGTCGCCCAATTCGTCAGCTTGATTTGATGATGATTGTTCATGAGATTTGACACAATGCACGACGACTAATAGTTGACACCACGCTAAATTGTGCTCTATCAATATTTTTTTTTCTTTTCCATTTAACAGACGAATCGTATTTTCGAGTCTTTTAAAGAATTTTACATCTCACTTTTTTCAATTCTGATTAAAAGGTTCACGGTAGAGCTTTAGTATTTATTTTGAAATAAAATGAGGATGAAACATTTTTATAAAATTGTTGTAACCCCTTTTTCTAATGGTTGTGAAAATTTCATTGGGTTCATAAATCAATAGTTGGAAAGATGAGAGAGAACAAAATAAGACGCCACGTTGATGTCATATGGCTAGCATGCTTGTTCTGTTATAAGAAGTTTCTCACACTGTAATTCCCTCTTTTTAACCATATGTTTGAATCTTCTCGGCTGAGTAATTCTACACTTGTCAATAACGAAGATACATCTAAGAAACGTACCAGAAATAAAAATGACAATGAAAAGCGACGTGAGCAATTAATTATTTTGTTCAATTATTTTTCATTTTTTATAAATAATAAAAAATGTTGAAGAAACATGTTTTTTATCAAGTCTAATTTGTTTAACCAAGTTTATTTTCACTTATTCTTTATCATTTCACATTGAGCACTTGTGATTAAGAAATGTGTAAATGTAGATGAAGTTTCAATTATCATCGTGGGCGGAATTTTTATGAATCGTACACGATTGTGAATGGAACGAGTGGAATAATAAACGTTACGCATCAATGGCCTCTATCGCTTACAAAGCAGACGTTAAAAGTGTTTATTCGTAAAAGTCCTGGTCCCGTCTCGGCGGTGCATTGTACTGGCACAATTCTATAGGAGCGTTGGCATATCGTCATTCACACCAAGTGAAACGGCATTTTTGCCAAAAGTATACGGACCGTACGACATTTCACATAACCGAATGATGACTCGACCTCTGATGGGTGCGTTCGTCGTGCACAATGGCATACACATAGGCGCACGTTAATCAAGTGTAATCGGCCACGTTTTTGCATTGCCTCGCACATTCCTTGCAACAATTTCTTTTTCATTTACAATCGCGTTGAATCGTACGCTATAAATATTTTATTTATTTTTCCGTTCGTATCATGCAGTTGTATGTTGAAATTTGAAAAAAAAAAAATCAATCAAAACCGTTTTCGGATTTTATATTTTTTTTTATTGATATTTCATCAAAAAAAAATTATAAATAAATGAATTGTTGAATAGTTTCAAATAAAATTGAAGGGCAAACAAAAAATTGGTTTAACATCGCGTGTTTGCATTCAATAAAAAAAAGTTCGTGTTGAAACATGTGTGATTTTCCCGTCGAAATACGATTACATTCCATACTCACTTTTTTTTTCAACGAGTGGAGAGTTAATTTTCGTTTGGGAGAAGCAATTTAAAAAAAAATCTCGTTTTTCTCAGGCTCATTTTTCGGTCGGGAAAGATCGAGCCTGCCGACGCGATCTGTCTCTTTTCGTTTTTCACGAGTGAGGCGGCAATTATTAAAAGACGAGAGACACGCGGTGGATGGCGAAGTGAGCGCGAACGCGAAAGTTCAAACGAACTCGTTTTTCATGCCTGACGCTTTGCAATCAATCAAAATTATTTTACGAATGGCCCCTACACAAAACTTGGTAAATTCATTTTGCTCAATTTTCAGGCTTAATGAGAGTCCGATAAACACACTCAATTTTGCACGCTATGTAATATTCGAAAACTGTGATGACGATTTGGTTCATATTGATTTTCGTTTTAGTAATATCGAATTTGCATTTATAATTAACTTTTTTTTAATTGGATAAACGAGGGAAAGAAATCAGGGGAACTGTTGTGTGAAAAACAATAAATGATTTTACGAGATCGTTGGAAATTGTAAAGCGATAAAAAGCTGGAAAATAAACTGGTACAAGAGTCCTGTGTAAACTCTCATAAATACCTCTTCTTCTTTTTGAAACGACGAGATGACTTCGTAGTAAAACTGCTCGGCCATAGAGAGGTTCTGTTTGTCCTCCACGTCTTCATCGCAATTGTTATCGTAATCCCTTAAAGCTAAGCTGTGCCGCGATATCATTTTGATGGCACTATTTTCGACCAGCTCCATTGTTTGTCACCCAGTCGGCCACACTTTACAAACGAAAATTTACACGTCTACGGCAGAACGCGCCGATGCATTTGTCACACTTTCAACTAATTTATCACAGTCGTTTATTTTTTAACTTTTGGTTGCTTTTCACTTTCGGTTTCACACCAACGGATTTTCTTTTTTTTTTTTTTTTCAATTCACCCCACTCTTTCTGGTTTTTTCCATACTTTTTTTTCCCCGGAATTTTCTACCGCTTGTTTTTTCGTTTCGTTACGTTTGAGTTTTATGTACACGAAAATTCGATTTCAGCCGGAGCACTCGACAGGCTCTTCATTTCCAAACATTTTTCCAGTCTTTTCGGGTTATCTCGAGAGAATGAAATTTCTTTCCATCGCTATATTGCGTTTCGGTTTGATACGAGAGGTCGGTGTCTGTGAATTTCATGTAATCGTTCGTCAATCAATGTCTACAAAAAAAAAAATGTGGAAATAAATGTGACAGAATGTAATTACGTTGAACAAAAATAAACTTTTGTCAAAAACATGTTACGAGATTGGTGATTGATAAAAAATAACAATTGAATTAGACGAGGAAGATACTTTCGCGAAAAAAATTAAGAGAAAAAAAGTTGTATTTGTGGTAACTCTTGGGCGAGGTAAAAATTGGCTGGTATGTCTTCGGAAGATAAGTGTTGGGAACGCAAGTGTGCAGTCTGAAAAGTGGAACTAGTAAATCGTGAGAGCCAGGGCAACGAAAGAGCACGTATCGCAGTGTTGATACAGCGGTGTCGAGCTACGCGAGTATTAGATAAGCCCTACCAAAGGCGACGTTTCGTTTCTTTGTAATTTCGCCACAGGGAACCGAGGTGGCCGGAAATGGAAAAAGAAACAATTGCGAAATATTATATCCCATATCAAAACGTTGATTCGACTCCAACTCTTTATTGCAACAGATATTATCATTTTCTTTTTTACACTTCTTCTACTTAAATTGAAAAAAACATAAGGAAAGAAGTAGAAATGGAAGTTTGAGAAAGACAGATAAAGACAAAAAAAGAAAAAAATTTTGATAGAAATTTGAATACTTTTTTCGGATATATTTTTTGGTTAAAATAAGTTTTTATTGAGTAATCCAGTTTGTCAGTGTTAAATTTTATTAAGGGTTGAAGTAGAAACGTTGAACATGGCGTTATGTGAGGACGTTGAGGAAGTAAAAGAGTTTAGGCGAGAGGTATATGTGCAACTAAGTGAAGAACGTCGCCGAGTCGTAAAAACGTATATCTTTGGCTCTTGTTACAAGCTCGCGTACACACACGTACGATCGCAGGGTGTGTGTCATAAATACCGATGAAGGGACTCGACGAAGGATATGCCTTGTTGTTACGAGTCGTAAGCCTATCGCTGCCACTCTCCAGAATTAACAACTAAATTAATTTGTTATAAGCTTAACATGACGGCTAACTGATCGAATTGCTATGTTATGAAGACATAGTAAATGCATTCATCACCGTCACACACATCAGTGTCTGTGCGGTACGAAATATTACTTTGTCACTTTTGTAATAAACAAATTTTTTTTAATTATTTCAATATTCGTTTTTTTTAATGTTTAATTTTTTATTGTTAAAAAATTTTGTATCGGACAATTCTATTTTCGAATTTCAAGTCAATTCATCCGGGGAGATATTTCAATGGCTCACAATAAACTATAACGTCCTCTCGACCATTCAAGTAAAGCATGAAAATTCCTGCGCAAAATTAGTTGTAAATTTAGAAATCGCATGTTTCTGGTCACTCTCAAGTGATGCATAAATAAACCGCGCGGAATAAATCATTCGGATAACTATGTTTTCCTCGATGTTTTCAATTCCCGGTTGAAAAAGACGCTACACGGAATTTTGCGATGGTGGAAAAACGAAAAGTTATTCAAATTAATCTGACGTTTTTTTTTGTTTGCACCGGAGCACGTCACAGTTGAGAACTTTTTTTTTTCATCCTGTAATCAATTTCGAACTCAACTTAATGTTATTTATGGAAGTCAAAATTTGGTACATAGCTGAACTTTCATGAGTGTATTCAAAATGAGTCAGGAATTCGCGACGAGACTTTTCTGAGCCAACAAACTTCTCTAGGACAAATCGCTGGCACTCGATATATATATTTACGGATCAAAATGTTGTATAGCATGCTTAACGAATTCGATACAAAAGTTTTCCAAAGGCCCCCGAGAGACGTCTGCATCAGTTTTTAGTGAAAAAATTTTAATTAAAAATAATAATAATGAATAAAGAATGACAGAAGTAGGCAAATTGAATGTAACGTAATTTGAATTGCATATATTTTTCAATGAATATATTATTTTGAATTCCAAACAAAATTGTTTGGACTTAAGATTTGAGATTGACCGAACTTTTGAAGCGGCTGCTTCCTTTCAAGTTCGCCCCTTTTTGCAAGATAAAATTGCGAGAGAAAGTTTTCCAATAAGGCCGACTTAATTAGTTGGCTAACAAGCCGGGTGCCTAGATACACAAATATTGTACCATAAATAACAATGGCGACGTTCTATTTTTGTGTGTGCTGGCGCAAAACTTGTCCCGCGTCGCTCATTTACAGTTAGCGTTATCATCGTCTGGTTTTTGTTTTCAGCAAAAAGTGTGCAAGAACTGCCGAAGGAGAGAAAAGTCCTCGGACACGTTGAGGTCTTTTTGCGCGCGAGTGTTAATCAGACAAGCCCTGTGAGCGAGAAAGGGATAGAGAAAAAGACGGAGAGGGGGAGGGGGGAGGAAGAATGAAAAAAAAAAAAAAAACGAAAACTTGTGCATCCGGCCAGCAGCCACTCTTTATATGAAAGAAAAATTCCATTCATGAGCGGGAGTTGAAAAGTCACGTGCACTAACAATGACCGCTCTGTTTTTATGATTTGACGCGCGGTCACTCGCTGTGGGAGAGAGGTTGGTTTCCGAGCAAGCAAAATCGAGCTCGTGAATCTCGTTGTCTTTGTCAAATCACGCGAATCTTGGCGCGTCCTTGTTATGCTCTCCTTTCGACTTGTTTTGCTCCGCACGCGCGACCGGTATGCATATAAAGCACCGGACTACCGTCTGCGATCTACACCGAAAATAACTCCACTACGTTACGAAAGAGTCACGGGAAATAAGAAAAGATTGCACGGATCAGAGGATCACGACTCTCGCTTACTCTCTCACTTGAGCGACATCATTTTTGATGCTAAAGTGCATGCAATTTTAACGCGACGCTCTGAACGAAATCGTAGAATTAAAACCCCCCGTGATCTTCGACCTTTTTTCCAACCACAAATTTATGATAATTGAATCGAGAAGATTGGAAATTTATATATCAACTGAAACATTCATTGAAAATAATCTCCGTTTGAAATAATTCTCTCTTTTTTTTGTAATTGAATAATCAAGGCTTTGTTGTGAAAAAAGTTATTGTTTAACTTCGCCAATATACAAGAGAATATCAAACAGAAGAACTATAAAGGGAAACAGTCAGGTTTTGTGTAAATGTGAGCAGCACATGTCCCAGTTTGAAACATCATTTGCATCATCAAACAAATGACTGAACGGAAACACAAACAATTATTTAGCGCCAAATATTTTATGTATTATAAAATATACATTATAGTATCAGTTTGTCACAATTTTATTTGTGGGAATCGATACGTTCTTGTTTATGAATTTTAATTGTGTTTGTCTCGGATCGACTAGACGGTACAGTCAGAGTCATCAGGTCAATGGTCATAGTCGAACATTTTTCAAGGATCATTGACCGCGGCGGAAGCAAAAGTACGTTTTTGTATATGATTCTCGAGTTTCGTCGCTTGTCTTCGGTGTTAGTGGGTGGGCGTTTTTTTATCGAATTTATCCCACGGATCGATTTTGTTTCCATAATGTATATAGTTGAAAAATCAACGACATGAATACCAAATTTTGTTGCATTTCCAATTCTTTAAAAATAAATTGAAACCTTTCTAATTGACATTTTTTGATATCGCGGAATCTATTGTTTTTCATCTTGACTTTAAAAATGTTGCCTCAGCGAGTTTAAATTGTTGTCTTCTAGCCTATTTCTTCCCTTAAACGAAACGAATTTCACGAACAAAAAGAAAGGGATTAATCGATCGAACTCGTTTGTGCAGAAAACTGTAGGTGCTTTTCTTTCTCCGAGGTACATGCGGAATTTGTTTAATTATCCTATATCTGCGAGAGAAAAACGAATTTTAACCTTTGTCGATCGAAGAAAGAGTTTTATCGTTTTTGAAACGAAAATCAATCAGCCGATATTATTTTGACTTTTTAGTTCGAAATATACGAAACAACGAGATAAACAAAAAGTACTCTTTTAATGTGTTTAATTATCTGTCACATTTTTTGTCAAGTACAATAAAACTGCCTGTTCCTGATAAAATTATTTTATAACGAGAGTACATGAGAGTAAATGACACTACGTCTTATGAAGTACATAATAAAGTAAGTAAAGAAAACAGATTTTTTTAGATGATAACAAATTTCCATCTTTTTTTTATATTTGTCATTTTCTATGTTAATGTTACTACACGATAGTATATTAGGGTAAATGAGGGTATATTATGAAATACAGAACATTGTACATGATAAAAACGTGGTTTCATCAACGAAAATGATTGAAGGTAAAAAAATGAAATTATACGTTGGTTTTTATTTACAGTAATATTTGTATTTGTCATTACATATAGTTTTAACAATTCAATGTAGTAAATATTTACTTGAGAAATTTGTTTTTGTAGATAGTTAAAAATACTAAAAATAAAATGGAACTCTGGTTCCCCAGAACTCAGTTCAAGTGGAACTTAATTTTGGTCGATCTTGTTGTATACTTTAAAAAGAAAACACAAATATAATGAAACTTGGTTTTGGTGGAACTGATGCATTTGTGTTTGTAATACTGAATCCCACTCAAACCAATTTGAGTGGGATTCGGTATTACAGACAGAACTTGATTCAACTCAAACTCGGCCGTTATTTTTAATAATGACAAATATAAAACGGAACTTAGTTATCATCTAAAGTTGATTAAAAACATTTTATTTTACTTTATTATATATTTCATAAGATGCACTTTTATTTACTAGCTCATATACTCACTCATTTACTCTCATTCTCTCGTGTACTTTTATCTACTCTCATGTACCTTCATTCACTCTTGTATATACACTGGTCCAAATAAAAAATGCAACACTTCAAATAAGAATTACATATAAAGTTTTTTATTTGGATCAGTATATTTATACTGTGCAGGGCAAAAAGCTGCTTCCATTATTTTAAATTAATTTCACGGTTTTAATTTAATAGAAAGCGATAATTTACGAAATGCAAGTTATTTTAAAAACGATGTATATGATTCAAAGCGATGCCGGACGCTTTAGTGCGCTTTGAGGATACTTTCAAAGGATGTTGATAATTTGATTTGACGGGCGAAGAATGTTTTTTTTTTTTATGACGGAAACATTTTCTTTCTTCTTTTGGACAAAAACACAGCAGTGGTATTTGCGATTCTAAATTCAGCGTGCAGAGGTCGTTAGACGCTAAATCGTATCACGTTTTTTTGTGAAAAAAGCTGATGTCGACGTCGATAATTTGTATGGGATATAAATGACCATAAACTGACTCGCAAAAATCTGCACGTATATGTCCCAGACGGAGAAAAAATAAACCTTAAAGAAGCATTTTCTTTGCTTTGGATTGAGCTTTGGGTGTATATACAAAAGCAGTCGCCCTATAAAATACAGACATAAAAATGGCAAAGAAAATAAATTGTAAACTCGGGCTTTCATAAAGTGGAGTCACAAGATAGAAAATAAAAAATTGCGGCAAACTTTTTGAGGCATCTTAAAAAACGTGTTTCGAATCAAATTTGTATATTTCTTTTGAATTGTAAGATTTTTTTTCGATTAAGATGCGCCGATAAGAATAATTTTTACTCGAGTTTTTAAAAAGCGTTGCAAGACAGAAAATGGTGGCAAAAATCTTTTTGAAATATTATAAAACTTGTTTGGAGTTACATTTTTTATTCGTTTTGAATTAACAGATTTTTTTGTCGATTAGATGCACCGATAAGAATTTTTTGTTACCGGCTATCGTGCTTGGGACAAGGTGAAATGTTCAAGTGTCAAGAAAGAAAGTATAAGAGAGTGGCAACACGTCGTGCCTGGTCTGGATTATCAAGCCGGGCTTGCAAATAAGAGAAACAATGATGCCTTTGATTAGCTACCGTCTGCAGAATCGCAAACATTTCACGAACCGTCGCTTCGAGTTCGTGCCGACATAATAATTAGTCTTTTATTGATTTAATCCCGTCAAAAATCATTCCACGATTTTTAACCCTTTCAAATGTCTTTCCAAGACGTCAGCACGTGATTACATTAACAATTATATATATAACGAGATTTATTACCCGCGGAAATGTGTTTTATCACTTTCACTCTTGGAAAGATAAAATTAACGATGCGTCGAATGTAAACCAAGGATAAGCTATGCGAAATTGTATAACCGCTAAATTTATCGTTAAAACACTTTGTAAAATGCACGAATTTGTGTTTTTGAGAATAAATGCACGCCCAACGCTGTATAAATCAATCAGCTGCGCACCAATGCATCCGCTCCGCATGTGTATGCGAGCGAAAAAAAGTCACACGAACGCGATGATACACACATGGGTCTTTCGAAATTGCCCTCGTCATCGCTAAAATTATGAATAAGAGCAACGCGCACAGTTGAGTTGTTTTCAGCCAGTTCGTGAATGCAGAAATCTTGAAACTGGAAAAACAGATAATTTTCAAACAGACTCGCCTCGCGCGAACGAGTAGTAATTTCAATATAGCACATGTTCCATCTTTTCGGACTGCCGCGATTGTAATTGAAAATGGTTATGTAAATTTGGTCTTGCGCAATAATAAAAGAGGTGTATCGTAATGGAGAGCTTGTCTGGAGACGAAAAATAAAAATTTGTTCATTGTCTCAGATACCCGATCAATTCGATATTTCGATTTATACGATGAAATTTGTTAACAAACATTCAGAGCCACAACTTTTCTCCAAATTGAAATTCGAATACATCGGTCGTTTTTTTTTCTTTTTAACTCGTTTATTGTTGCGAAACAGCGTATTTATTTAAAAAAGACTTTGATGAGCGAAACGATTGCTACACATTCATCAGTGGAATAAATTTTTCGCAAAATCCATTATTCGTTTATCTTTTCATTTGTAAAACAAAACCAACGACCGAACAATGATAAAATTCAACGATCAGTGACGTTTAATAATAATTATTATTCGTGCCAATTAAATGACGAGATAATTTACGCGGATGATGGAGGAAAAAATTTAGGTAATTAAAATTACATCCTCGATATGGGCTTCCGACATTCGTACATTGAAAATAATTAAGCGAAAGTATGTCAGTTTACTAAACATCTCCACAAATACATGAAACCAATTTTAATTCCATATTTGATTTCAATCACCAATCAAATTAATTAATTCGAACATTTTTTTTCGCATCACTTTCTGTCACCGCACGAAATCCGTGTCATAGGTCATGTTCACACCTGGGAACCAATCACACCTCGCGACGACACTCAGCGCCACCTGCGATCACATCTCGCGCCGGTATTTTTTCGCGCGACAATGAAAAAACAAACTCATAATCGATCGTAAACAAAAATCCGGCCGGAGCGGAACAGTGTCGCTCGGTCGGAGCGAGGCCCGGCTTTGAACGGCGTGTGACTATACCGACTTTGTGAGCCGAGCCTCGGCCGATTTCGGACGCGATCGGAAATTCTCGACGTGACGATCGCGTGGGTGGACACGAGTGCCTGCCGCTCGGTAGCAGATTTTTGTTTTTTTGGTTAATCTAGATCATATTTCGATTTTATTGTTTTACTGCAAAGATAAAAAAAAAAAAACAAAATAAATTTTGAAATCAATTCGTTATTAAAATTTAATAGAAAACATGGTGAAATTTAAGATAAAGAATTCTTAAATTTTTGTAAATTATTTTTGAGTCTGAAAATTCCTCTTTAAAAATTAGTCTATGTGAAACGTTTATTGAAATTGTAATTATAATTTTTACTTTGATTAATTATTTTGTCATTGATGCTTTCATTCCAATGGCTCAAAAAATACTGTGTTAAGTTTAATAAAACTAATATATTAGTAAATATATAATTTGAAAGTCAAATAGGTCTTTGTGGAATTACACAAAATTCAACTGATGCACGTTGGCTTTAACATGGGTTTAACTTTTGTTAAATCGTTTGTCTTTTAAACATCAATGAACGTTACATATTCAACTACCCGGAAATGAAACTCAGACAAAAATTAAATTCCAAACTCTGAAATAACTACCCGGAAATGAAACTCAGACAAAAATTAAATTCCAAACTCTGAAATTAATATTCTGTACGAAACTTTCGAAAACATTCTTTAATTTTTTTGTTCTTTGGTGACAGGGTTAGAGAATTGATATACGCACGATTAACAAACGTTTACTTTATTTAGATACACGATACAAAAATCTCAACGCGTACTTCTCTTGACGCGTACCGGAGCTCGTTGCTCTTCAAGAGAAGTGTCTTCGAGTTGAAGTCGAAATCAGAATAGAATGAGTTCGGAAAAACAATTTCCGAACTCACTGCTGAATTTCCCATAAAAGTAGTGGGAAATATTTATTTTCCGGAGTGGGGTTATTACCTGAACCCGAATTGCGAGTGTTCAGGTAAAGACCCTTTCCGAGCTATAACAATTAGAGAAAGTTGAGTCATAAAGATGGAATTTCGTGAGCTCTCCAAAAATATGGACTAAAAATATTTTAACCGAATCTCTTTGTAAAGAGATTAAAATGATAAAAATGTTACGAAAAAAAACTAAGTTCGAATTCCCGGGGGAAAAACCCGGGGAAATTTTGGAGAGCTGCACGAAAACTTATTGACGATAGTAAAACAATAAAAGATGACTAATTTAGAAATACTATTTTATAAAAATAAATTGTGAATTGTTCAAACATTGTTCGGTATACAAAATATGAACAAGTGACGTGATGCATGCTTGAGTTCGAACCCGCACGAGATTTATGAAACACATATTTAATTGTACAATTAATGTGATTTATTATCATAGATATGGACGCTGCCCCATCGACTATTGTATTATAATTCCGTGAAGCACGACTACATAGTTTCAGCAGCTGAGAATTCAAAAGTCAAAGCGTATATATATATTTTAAGATGAAATGAAAATGCGCGTATTCGCATTGCACCATTTGCCTCTCTCGGTCGGCAGCACTGTGCATAGGTATAATACTTTTTGTTCCCCGACTCTTCACCCTTTTTTTTATTCGTTACGAATGGCACCACAGCTGCAGCATCTGGGGGCATTTATTAACCCTCGTAGTTTTCAAGAAGAGAAAGGGAACCCAATGAACTCTCTCCTGTTTCATTAATTGTATATTTCGTACAAATTTTCATTCAACCTTTTCTCCTATACTTTTTTCCGACTCCAATACGGAGTATATTTGCATTCATCTTTATATAATATTGGCAACTTTAAGTATACACGCTAATTACATTTCATTTCCAAGACTCCACTCATCTATTCGCAATTATTTCTCAATTGAATGAACCTCTTGATATTAGAAACTTAAATTGTTTGAGCATAAACATTGACCGATCAAACGTCACTGTGAAACCTTCCGCTCATCAATCGTCAGACGTTCAAGATTTTTAATTTAGAGTATTTCTTGAGCGCAATCGTGATATTTTTCCGATCCATCAATCATTCGGTAAATACCGATAATCGAAATTGAATGGCAATAAAACGATTTGCAACAAAGTGTTGTTGAAAGAGTAAAAAAAGAATTAAAAAAAATAAATAAATACAAATAAAAAATGGTCATTAAGGTTCCGGTTTGGAACGGGCTGAATCAAAGAGGTTTTATTAAATGTGATTAACATGCACGTAAGACGTGTTGTTAAATATGTTCGCAGCAATGCGATGAATAACGTATGAGCAATGCATTTGGATAAAAAGGAACTCTTAATAAGACTGTATTTTCTTTTATCACGAGAGACACGAATGGGGGAGGAGACTTTTGGCGGGGTATAAAAAAAAAGCAAAGCGAAGTAAGAGACGAGGCGTAAAACGTGACACGGATTCGGGTCTTAGAATTACAGGAGCTGCAAAAGGCTTCGGGCTTATCGAGATGTTAAGGAGTGCGTTCTAGGATCGCGCGACGCGACCTGCTGCTGGTCACGAGCAAAGCCCGCGCAATGATTTATTTATC